>JALQSN010000491.1:0-38083 GCA_023690525.1 Holotrichia oblita | reverse complement strand
TGACACTGCGACATAAGGATGGGTGTCAAATCACTCCTTCGGATTTTTAAGTTAACGCAGTAAAACCTATCCGCAACGGATAGGTTTAAAGCCGCGTATGTTTTGAATTTACTTTTTTCAATTCGCGCCGACAAAGCCTTTAATAAGGCTATTTCTTTCCTGTGTATCTAACCTTTGCTTCTCTTTCACAGTTTTGATTACCAACCGTACAGCTGGTTTTGCAGGCAGACTGACAGCTTGAACGGCACTCGCCGCAACCGCTGTCCGCATGCGGTTTGTTAAGCATCGGAGCGGATATTATCTTAATGTGTTTCATGTTTTCTCCCTTAAAAAGTGCATATTATATTAATCATAAGTCAACGTTTTAGTACGACAAGAATGAGTTACCTGTTTCTGCTTGCAGACAGCATTCCCGTAAGCACGCCAACCGCAAGACACACTCCCATATCAAGACTGAACGACGACCAATCAAACTCGCCGCCCAAAAGAATGAGGATAAGAAGTGATATAAGCGAAAACGCAACTCCTGTGAACGCGCCCTTGACAAAGCCCTTTGAGCTATTTTTTACCTGAGTGAAAACGCCTAAAAAGACGCTCAACGCTTTAATTGCAATGTTAGTAATTGAAATTGCGCCATCTCCCATCGGGAGGAATTTTGTTACAATAGCAAATACCAGCACCAAAATCGCTGAAATCAGCGTAGCAACTGCCGTTGCTAAAATGCAATCCTTGATGTGGCTGCGCGAAAGAGTTTCTGACATATGTACCTCCGAATACAATCTTTTTTAATATGTGTATTCGGATATGTCGAATAATATACATTACCGGACAAAGCCTGTCTTATGGATTTATGGTTAAAGTAACATAAAGCACAAATCCAAAGCTTTCTCTCATTGTTTGGTTTATATAAATCAGCGGCGGTTTACTTTATTTCGTTATAAACCTCTTCTTCCTTTTTGTCGCCTTGAATCTCCGCCTTATCAGGGTAGACATAGCCTATACTTGTCTGACAAAACGCATATAGCAGAAATTTTCTCCGTCGCCGGTTTTCAGAATGATTTCGGTGTCGGTCATTTCGATAACTTCTCCTACCACGCCCCCGGTTGACATGACTTTTGCGCCGACCTTCAAATTGTCGGACAGCTGCTTAGCCCTTTTTTTACTGCTTCGATTGCTCATGACAAAGAACACTATTAAAAGTACTGCTGCGCCACCCAAAAGCGCATATGTTGTCCAATCGGTTTCCGCGAGCAACAGACCACTTATTAACTTAATCATATCGTCTCCATTTTTATTTGATTTGTAGTTGAAAAACGATTATACATATCGTCTGTTAAATTGCTAAGAACTTTAAACTGTTACGCGCTATACATTTTTACTAAGGTTGTCAATTTTTTGCGGTAACAGCTTCTTTATAAATGTAAGGTCTAATGCTAAATGAAAATTACTCTTACGGCTATATATACGGCGTAGGTAATCAGCATGATTATGCCCTGCCAGCGGTTGAATTTACCGAAAACGAGCGTTGGGATAACGGCGATTGCCGAAATTGCGACGCAAAAAGGAAAATCAATGGAAATGCTTGCGGCTTCGATAGGAAGAGACTTTCCTGAAACTATCGCGCAAAAACGGAAGAATTATTGTGATATCCATTATGTTTGCGCCGATAATATTGCCCGCTGAAAGCTCGCTTTCCTTTTTTAATAATGCGGTAACAGTTGTAACCAATTCGGGCAGCGAGGTTCCCACTGCGACGAGAGTAACTGCAATAATGCTGTCAGGCACTCCGAGGATTGAAGCAAGCTTTTCGCCGTTATTAACCAAAAGCTGTGCGCCGCCTATAATTCCCGCTGTACCGATTATAAAAAAAAGCGTATTAAGGATGATTGTTTTTTTAGATTTATCCACCGGCTTAACAGGCTTCTCTTGCTCCGCCTCAATCGCATCAATATCCACAAGCCGCTCAATACGCATTTCTTTTCGTGCGCTGCGCAGGTTGTCGACAATAAATACCGTTAAGGGTATGAAAAGCAGTAGGCTCAGCCAAATGTTCAATTCGCCTTTAATAACTAAAACGTACAGTAAAACTACAGAGCCGAGCATTAAAAGACACCTTAGCATGTAATTCATACGCTTAATGGCAAAAGGCGTGAAAATCAAGGTTATACTCATAATAAGCCCTGTGTTTGCGGTAACCGAGCCTATTGCGTTACCGACGGCAATGCCGACGTTCCCTTCTGCTGCGGCAATGAGCGACACAATTACCTCGGGCAAGGTTGTTGCAAGACTTACTATGGTTGCCCCGATAATAAAAAACCGTATCCTCAAAACCTTTGCTATCCAGACGGCGGAATTCACAAAAAAATCTCCACCCTTCACGATTAGTGCTATTCCGATAATCAATAGCGTTATTGTCCAAAATGTTTGCAAAATTTAATTTCTCCGTTTTTTTATGTTCGACAAGCTTTATAGGCTGTTGACGCTACGCTACAAAATTGTCCAATATCCAATTTTCGCTCATTGTCAATACGTCCTAATTTCTAACGCTTAGCTCCTTTTCTCTTAACGCGGCGAGCGTGTCGTTTTGAATCGCCTCCCTTATCCTGCACATAAGATCGTTTAGATAGGCTATGTTGTGGATTGAAAGCAGGATGGAAGACAGAATTTCTCCCGATACAACAAGATGCCTGAGATACGAACGGGTATAGTTTTTACAGGTGTGGCAGGAACAATTTTCATCAAGCGGTCTTAGGTCCTCCTTGTATTGCGCATTTCTTAATACCTTTCTGCCGTTCGAGGTCATTGCCGTGCCGCTACGCGCAATCCTTGTGGGTAAAACACAATCAAACATATCGATTCCGCGCATTACCCCCTCGATTAAACAATCGGGCGAGCCTACGCCCATAAGGTAGCGGGGTATTTCGGGAGGGTAATGCGGTTCAAGGAGAGAAAGAATATCGTACATCATTTCCTTGGGCTCACCCACTGAAAGCCCGCCTACCGCAATTCCGAAATCGGTATATTTCAGCGATTCTTCAAGGCTTTTTAGTCTCAAGTCATTGTACATGTTGCCCTGTACTATGGGAAAAAGTGATTGCAGCGTACTGCCGTTTTCTTTTTTTTGCTTATAGCATCTGTCAAGCCAGTCAATAGTGCGGAGCATAGCCCTTTCAGATTTTTTCTTTTCGGTGCCGTATGCCGTACACTCGTCAAAAGCCATTATAATATCCGCTCCTAACGCGCGCTCAACATTCATTACGCTTTCAGGCGTAAAGAGGTGCCTGCTTCCGTCTATGTGCGAGGCAAATGTTACCCCGTCGTCGCTAACCTTACGTAATCCGTCGAGCGAAAACACCTGAAAGCCCCCGCTGTCCGTGAGTATGGGCTTATCCCAATTCATAAACTTGTGTAAACCGCCGTGCAGCGCGACCGTTTCCGCGGTCGGTCTTAGGTAAAGGTGGTAGGTGTTCGCAAGCACAATCTGTGTACCCGAAGCGTTAAGCATGTCGACAGTCATACTTTCACCGTTGCCTGAGTTCCCACGGGCATAAAAACGGGCGTCTCAATAACGCCGTGAGGAGTAAAAAGCTTTCCCCGTCTTGCCGCACTGTTTTTGTCGTTTTTTATTATTTCAAATTTAAAATCCATGTTCACTTATTTATCAGAATTTATTTTCTTATTCAGTTTTTAATTGGCAGAGCAAGAGAACCGTTTCGAGGTTACTGTATAAGCATTGCGTCGCCGAAACTGAAAAATCGGTATTCCTCTTTTATGGCTTGGTCATAAAGCATGAGTGTTTCCTCTCTGCCGCAAAACGCCGACACAAGCATTATTAAAGTGCTTTCAGGCAGGTGGAAATTTGTAATTAAAGCGTCAACAATCTTGAACTTATACGGTGGATAGATGAATATATCGGTATAACCGCTCACAGAAGAAAGCTTAACCTGTTCGTTTTTGTTTTCATTATTATTCAATAAGGGTGCGCAGGCAGTAAGGCTGTTTTTGCTTTGAGCATTGCTTTCGAAGGTGTTTGCGGATAAGAGTGCGGCGGCGCTTTCTAACACTCTTACCGAGGTTGTTCCTACCGCTACAATTCTTCTGCCGTCGCGCTTTGCCTCATTGATAATTTCTGCTGTTTGCGCGGATAATTCGTAGTATTCGCTGTGCATCTTGTGGCTTTCAACCGATTCGGTTTTTACAGGTCTAAAGGTTCCCAATCCGACATGCAAAAGAACTTCGGCGACGATAACGCCCTTTTCTTTTATGTAGGCCATAAGCTCTTGTGTAAAAATGCACAGGTACGCAGTGGGAGCGGCGGCGGAGCCGTTTACCTTTGAATAAACCGTGTTGTACCTGCCTTTATCTCCGCAACGGGTTTTAATGTAATGAGGTAAAGGCATTTCCCTGGTTTCATTTAAAATATCCTCGAAAACCCCCTCGTATTCGAACCTTATAAGCCGCGTGCCTTCCTCTGAAACCGCTTCAATGGCGGCAATCAGCCTGTCTCCAATAACAAACCTTGCGCCGGGTCTTGCGTTCTTTTCCGGTTTTACAAGAGCCTGCCAAAGGGTAAGGTCAATTCGTTTCAGTAAAAGGATTTCTATTTTTGCGCCCGTGCCTTCCTTATTTCCCAAAAGCCGCACAGGCAAAACGCGCGTGCTGTTTATAACCAGAACGTCGCCGTTCTTCAAGTAATCGACAATGTCGCAAAAGCGTCTGTGTTCGATTTTCTTTTCATCCTTGGAATACACAAAAAGCTTCGACGCATCACGCGGCGAAGCGGGTTCCTGTGCGATAAGCCTCTCGGGCAAATCGTAAAAATAATCGTGCGTATTTTTTGACATTTAAACTACTTATTCTAAAACTTTCTAACCGAAGTACGGTACGCTTTGAGATTGCTTTGTGATTTCTTATTCTATGCCCGTCAGCTTTAATATGATATAGTTTTGCTTATAGACCAGCAACCTGTTTTTACTTGTAACGCCCGGTATCGCAGGCAGCACAAAGGAGTTTTTACTCTCGGTTGACGTGCCTGAAAAAACTCCGCCTCGTCGCACGTTGTCGTGTCGAAATACATATAAAGTACGTCTCCCGACAGCGAGCCGCCGACCGAGGCTACAATTTTTGCGGCGCTTCGGGTTTTGTTTTCCATAATATCTGAACTTATCGTATCAAATTTAGCATCGAGTGATTTAATTGTCGAGTCGTTTTCGCCGATGTTTGTATATAACGTAACGGCGCGAACCTTTTTGCGGCGAGGTCTATCATGTTGAAGGAAAAGGAGGTATTTTCAATTAGCTTTGCCATATCAAGCGAACGGATAACATAAAGCATCGCGTTATTATCTACAACAGTTCCGCTAATTTTTACAGCGCTTTCAATGTTGTCATACTTAGGGTTTTGCTCATTAAATTTTACGGTATAATTACAATTGTTATTGCTTATAGATGTCATTTCGACCTTGTAATCATTAAACTCGAGGTGGACGCTCTCGGTCTTATATACTTCATCTGAAAGCACGTGGCTGTCGACGACAATGACTCCCCCTCTTACCTCTCTGCGGGATTCTAAAGCATTATTATCAATAGTAAATTTGCAAAATGACTCAATGTATGTTCTCAAAAACAGATAGTCATTGCCGTCTATTTCAATCCCCTCGTTAAAGCTTTTAAATTCATAGTAGTCCTTGTAAATGTCAGGTATAATTGAACCGACATATTCCTTGAATTCCTCAACGGTCCTTGTGCCTCGAATAGCGTTTACGCTGTAAAATTCACGTATATCCATAACTGTTTTTACTTCGCTGACGAGAGCGGCGCCGTTGCCGCTTGTGCTCACCGTGCTTACGTAGCTTCCTCCGTCCCCGATGCCGTACGGAACAAGCACCGACCCTTTTACACTCTCTCTTGTGTAGTTGGAATCGATTGAAACCTCGTATGTCAAGGTTTCACCGCTTAGCCATCTAACTGTTTTTGAAGGAGGAATAACAGTCGAGCATGCGCTCAAAACGAGCGTTATCGCTATAAATAAAGGAATGATTCTGATTAAATTCTTTTTCATACCGTCTCCGATTTTTTGATAAATACACTTCTATTACGGCTTGCCTAAAAAAGCCCGTGCCGTTCGAGCAACTGCATTATACCACACAACCAAATACTTTGACAATAAACTCTGCGTTAATTATGATATAAAATAAAAAATAATAAGGCAAAAGCGCTATGGCTGTAATAGAACGGCAAAAACCGCTCCTTTATATGCGTTTTTAGCGGCGGGGGCAGGGCAAGCGTTTAGAGAAAAGTCTCAAAAATCCGTTATTGGCAAAACATATGTAACGGTACTTTAAAAGACAGGCGGTACCCTGTCTTTCAGACGTAGACAAACCCAAAATGCTATTTTTTTTCAAACCTTAAAACAACTGCAAATAAAATCACATTGTTTTATGAGTACTAAGATAATGCTGTGTTTGACTTTTCTTTCTTGCTTTTACAAGCCGCGCACATTTCTTCGCCGTAATCCATTTGTCCTTTTTCGCAAAACGGGCAAATGAGGTCTTCGTTTGATTCGTAATCATCGGTTCTTATGCCTTTAAGCTCGTCTTTGCATATCATGCAAAATTCTTCGGTTACCAATTTATAATTAATCTCACACCTTTCACATCTGACGTATTCCATACTTATACTATTCTCCTTTGAGGCGGTTATACTGTAATTATTCGCTGCGTTTTTGGGACGCAGCAAGTAAAGATACATCCATACTATGCCGTTCAAAGGAAAATGTGTACGTGAAAAAATACAAAATTGTATAAATAAATGCGTTGTGTTATCAGGAGCTATTCACATTAACGTTCAATCGGCGTTTTTTGCCCCTTTTTCCGATGTGCTGCGTTCTTTCCCCGTGTTAATTGCTATGCTGTTAACTGCAAAAAACCCTTCCACGATAAAAAAATTGACTAAAAACCGCTCGTTTCAATTAATGTGAACACGCTCTAATTTATATTTTAAGAAAATATTAATCTTTATTATCCGCGCCAAGAAGCCGCATTTTATTTGACTAAAAACAAATAAGTGATAATATGTATGTACTATGACAAGCGTTAATACAGAAAACGAAAGCGGACACTCCGAAGCGCAGGGCTTGACTGAGGCTCTGCGCGTAGATGTTATGGATGAAAGCCTCAAAACCGGTTTTGAGGAACAAGAAAATAAAGATTATTCAAAAGGGGTTGTCGATCTGACCGTCGGCAAGCCCTTAAAGTCAATACTGACATTTGCGCTTCCTCTTTTTGTGGGAAACGTTTTTCAATTGTTTTATTCTTGGACAGACGCTATTGTCGTCGGGCTAAGAAACGTTGACGATTTCAGGGCAATCTCTGCGACTATGCCTGTTGTTAACCTTTTAATAACCGTTATGCTTGGCTTTATGGCGGGAGCAGTGGTTGTCTTGGGGCAGTTTTTGGAAAAAAAGGATTATAATAACGTTCGAAAATGTTTTGTAACCACGATTTGCGTTTTAGCCGCAATAACCGTTGTCATAAGCATACTGGGCTTTGTTTTTACAAAGCCGCTGTTAAAGCTTATTAATGTCAGCGAGATACTTATCGACAACGGAACGGTTTACCTTCAAGTCTACTGCGCCGGTATGGTTTTTATGATTTTCTATAACTGCTTCGCTCAAATTCTGCGTTCCCTCGGAAATTCAAAGGTTCCGCTTTATGTCCTTATATTCTCAGCTGTTCTCAACGTAGGTTTGGATTTTTTGTTCGTGTTCGCGTTCAACATGGGCGTTGTCGGCGTTGCTGTTGCGACAATGATTTCTCAGGCGCTTTCTGTCGTTTTGTTAATATTCTACACACAATTCAAGGTTCCGCTTTTAAGGCTCATTCAAAATAAAGGCGAGGCAAGGGTAAGAGCCAAAGACGTCTTTTCGCAATACTTCGACGGAGACATTTTAAAAAGGATAATGCGGTTAGCGACTCCCTCCACATTACAGCAAGCCTCTGCGGCGATAGGCTTTATCATTATCAACGCGCTTGTAAACGCAAAGGGCAGAGAATTTACTATTGCATTCGGTACAGGCAACAGAATTGACGAGCTTTTGAACGCCATCATGATGTCCTTTGGAATTGCCATGACCAACTTTGTGGCGCAAAATAAGGGCAAAGGAGATATTGAGAGGATTAAGAAGGGTTACAATAGCGCGTTCATAACCTCTTGTGTAACGATAGTTGCTTTGGCGGGCTTCATAATGATTTTCAGAGATTTCTTTATTTCAGTTTTTACGACGAGTACTGATAACACCGCTGATATCGACAGGGTGAGGGACATAGCCGCAACATACATGGGCATAGTGCTGCCATTCTACTTTTTAATGTCTATAATGGTATTTACCACAAGCTCGTTAAGAGGGGCGGGCGACGCGAAGGCGGCGATGACGGTAAATCTTTTCAGTCTTTGCATACGTGTGTCATGTGCGGTTTTGTTTACAACGGCAACAATTCGCATTTTTTCGCTTGATATTGAATTTTTTAAGTTTATCGAAAATACATTCCCGAGCTTTTACCCTTTCTTTAAGGATTACGGAGTCTTTTTCGCCTCGCCCATAGGCTGGTTAGCCGGAGCGGTTTTTGGAATTGTCCGTTTTAAAAGAGGGCGGTGGAAAAAGCTTAACATAGTATCTGCAAAGTGATATTTTATGCAGCAAAAACAGGAGAGTACAAATGGAAGATAATAATCGGAACAAAAATAACAAAAAAAATAAAAATAAAGCATTTTGGGAAAAATACGACGGCACACAAGTTAAAGACACGACGGATTCTACTGTTCCCGAGAACAGTGAGATTAGCTCACAGGCTTACTTCGACAAAGAAAGCGACGCGCAAGACGATATATTTGAAAGTGCTCTGCTTGCTGATACAGACGTGGGTGGAGAAGCCGTTATTGACGTTGCGCATGAGAGCAAATACAAGCTTTCTCCGAAAAAGAAAAAACTAATTGCTATAATCGTGTCAGGTATACTTGCGCTCGGATTAGTTGTAGGTGTGATTGTCGGTATAATTTACGGAATAAATAACGCCGTTATCTCCCTTGAGGTTGACAGCCGTGAAACAGTCAGAGCACGCGTCGACAAAAGCTATTTCGTTCCCGACGCCATAGAAGGCGAGGACCCCGAGTCCGAAGATTATTACAAAACAGAGTTCTCGCGCGGTATGCTTACATTTAAGGGTATCAACACTGAGGATAAGGCGAAAAAAGAAGAAAATAATGAAAAAATTATCGGCTTTAAGATGGTATTTTACGACGAAATTAACATTGGTAACGGTTATGTGGTATCGAGTGATTTTTTAGTTAAAAGTATCGATGAAAAAAGCTTAAACAATTTCAAGGAAAAATTAGCAATTTCAAACAGTTTGAGATTATTTGTTTGCGTCGATAATAGCGGTGAAAACGAGAGCCTTATTACGGTGCATTTTATGCTCCAAAATCAATACTTTACCCTTGAGGGTAAATCAAAAGACGATGAGGCGTCTATAAAAAAAGCAACCGACAACCTCGCGGGAATCGCAAGGGTGTTCTACAACGATTATTTAGCTTATATACCGACAATCAGATAATTTTTCACAAGCTTCAACAGCGTATGCTCGCAACCGTATCTATTCAAAAGACTTTCGATTTCGTCAAGCTCGGCGTCGCAGGTCTTTTTCTTTTTCAGGCTTGCGCGTATCAAAATATTTTTCGCGGTTTGCTCGAGGTCGACGAATTCTAAAATCTGAGTTTTATAACCGCAAGCCTCTAAAATTTCACCTCTCACCGCGTCGGTCAACAGCGCTGAAAAACGTTCCTTGAGTATACCGTGCCGCAGCAGTGCTTTTATCTCCTCTCCCTTAATTTGTGAGTTTAGCTCGTGTTGACAGCAAGGAGCGCAGAAAATGTGTCTTGCACCCGAGGCAATCGCGTTAAATAACGCATAATCCGTAGCCGTGTCGCAGGCATGCAGCGCAACCATAATATCAACGTTTGTGAGCGCAACCTTAGATATATCCCCGCAAATAAATTCTATATTTTCATAACCGTATTTTTTTGCAAGCTCATTTGACTTGTCTACAACGTCGCTCTTCAAATCATAACCCGTAATACGAACCTTTGTTTTGCGGATAAAGGTAAGATAGTGGTAAAGTACAAAGGTAAGGTAGGATTTTCCGCATCCAAAGTCGACAATGTTCAAAGCCTTACAATCCTCGCCTTTTAAGACGTCTTCTACAATCTCGATAAAGCGGTTTATCTGCCTATATTTGTCGTACATTTGGTGCGAAACCTTGTTTTGCGCGGTGAACACCCCTAAATCGTATAGAATCGGCACGTTAACGCCTTCAGGAATCAAATAATTCTTTTCCTTATTGTGCGCGGTAACATTAATGTCCACCCCTGCCGAAAGTGTTTTAGTTACTTTGCCGTGCTTTGAGCATAAAAAAGTTGCGGTTTCTTCTGCTGAATAAACCGCATGCTGCCTAAAAACATCAATGCCGTAGCCCCTAAGCCATTCGACGAACGCGTTTTTTCCGATGTTTTTGTGAAAAACCTTATTTCCGCAAAATTCCTCAGCCTGAAATCCGTCGTCAAGCTTTCTTATTGAAACTCTTGCAATTTCAACGTTTCCCCGCGGGGATGACAAGACTATTTTTCTTATTTTTTCAAGGTTATTTTCAATATATTCCAATGTTTCTCGCATATTACAATTCTCAAATTCAATTAATCGTCGCATAAACTGTGAAAGCTTACAAGGGTTTTTGTGAAACTATAATCTAAGTCCAATATATAACAGATTTTTAAAAGGTTCAAATCTTGAAAAAGACTTACCGCGGTAAGGCAATATAAGGTCGAGCTCATTTTTTCTATTTCAGGATAACCGGCGTATTTTTTTTCTATTTCACTGTACATTTTATATGCCGCTTGCATAATGTCCGATTCGGGTGTGCCGCCGGCGAGAATAATCGTGTTAACTACCCTGAAAGCGTGAACTCTGTATTTTGACGGAACATCGTTCTTTATGCGGTACAAACGCTCATGGTCGCTGAAAATAAGGTCTTTACCCGATTTTGCAAGAGCGCTAAGGACGGGGAATTTATTTTCGGTAGGCGTCGAGGCGGAAAGCAGCATTCTGTTGACCATGTCGTCAAACTCGCGGTATTTGATAATTTCTGTAAACAGCTTTTGAGAGAACAAGTCTCCGCTAAGTACAATTTCGCAAAGGTAGTAATTGTTTTTTTCTTGTACGGCGGATTTTAAGGTCTCGATAGTTTTGTTGGCTAAAATAAACTCTTTAACAGGTATACCGACTCGGCTTCTTGAAAAATCGAAATTTTTGTCTTCTTCGCTGTCAATGTGAAAAATCATGAATCTATAAAACGGATTGAAGCAATCCATGTCGGCTAAGTTGCGGAACGCTTTGAGAGAATCCTCGTAAAGACCCTTGCCGTAAAGTGCAAGAGCGTAAAAATGCAGCCTGGTGCAGGCATTGTCAAGATTGTCGATACACTTGTTATAGCGCTCGATAATCGTATCGTAATCACCCGTAAACAAAAGCAGTTCAAAAACATCCGCGTCATCGTTGCAGGCGGATATATATTCGTCCCTCGCTTCCGCGTATCCTTCCGCGCTTATACAGCCCAAGGACTTTGCTCTGTACGCAAGAAATTCTGTTTGCTCGGGAAAGCATTTAGAGCAAATTTCAGAAAAATAGCCGGCGAAGTTATAGATTCCCTTTTCGCAAAAATGCTTTAACACAACACTTGCGGAGCGCCTAAACCCTTTTGTAATTATAGTTTCAAAAATCTGTCCTATTTCGCAAGCGGTGGCGTCTTTTGCATAGGTTTTAGTTTTTCCCTTAAAAATGTCATCCATCTGTGTCGGCGTAAGCATAGAAATTTGCTTCAACCGCTTATCGCTTAACGTGTAAAAGTAATCGCTCACCTTAAAAAAGAAGGTGTCCTCACCCTCCTGTACATCCTTGTCTGAGTTAAAGCTATAAAACATCTGATTTGTTTTAAAGTCTAAAGCCGGCTTAGATTTCTGGTGCCGCATCGAAGGCTTTTTCTCCTTATTGTCTACAAATGTAATGGTATTTTCAATGCTTTCCACGTCCGTGCTATCGCCGCACTCACACGTTTCACGCTTTCCGTCAAAGAAGCTTCGAAAAACATACTCGCGTTCAAGGCTCTCGAAATCAATTTCATAATCATCCTCGATATCGTCAAATACAGCCTTGAAAGCAGAAATGTCCTCTCCCTCAAAAACCCTTTCGCAAAGCATGCCCTGAGAGATCGTTCCTTCTCGGTAAAGCTGTTAAAATCGCCGCTGTTAAAATAATACTTAACGCTGTCGTCTCCCTTGTCGCTAAGCATAGAAATCAAGATAATATAAGCGTCCTTCGGTGATTTTCCCGATATAATATTCTCGAAAATCGAGATATACGCCGAATCAGTATAATAACCCATGCAAAGCAAAAGATAGGCGTATTCTAACCTATCCTTATGAGACCCGCCTTCCGCGCAAAGCCTTAAAAAATGCAGAGCTTTTTCGTAATCTCCCTCATTTAAAGCTTTTATTGCTGTTTTCTTATATTTCTCTTTCATTAACCTCCCTTGCTTGCGGTCAGCTTTTGTACGTGCCGGGATTTAACAGAGCGATAACCTGCTCTTTATCATAGCTGTATTTTTTTCTGCAAAAATCGCAGGTAAGCTCAATTTTCCCCTGTTCGACAAGAATGTTGAAGATTTCTCCCCTGCCCAAAGAAAGAATTACCTTTTCAATCCTTTCATTGCTGCAATCGCACAGATAACCCGACTGCAATTCGTCAATCCGCCTTATGGTAAAATCGTTAAAAACCTTTTCCGTCAAAACGTCTATGTCTCCGCAAGAGTAATCGACGCTCTTAATCTCGGTTAAGAGCTTGTTTAGCTTTTCCATTGCTTCTTGCGTGCAATTTGGCAGAACGCGCATTAAAATTCCCACGGCGGCGACACATTCGTTATCTTCCATTACAATACCTGCGGTTACTGCTGCGGCGCGTTGCTCGGAATGATAAAAATAGGTCGCAAAGTCATCGGTGATTTCTCCGTTAAAAAGGTTTGCGGAGCCGACATATGGTTCCTTTAAGCCCATACTCTTTACAACCGTCAGCCTGCCGTTTCAGTACTACGGCTCGGGGAACGTCGAGTTTTCCCTGAGAGGTAACGAAAGACGTGACGGCAGGGTTTTCCGCATAGCCCTTGACAACCCCCTTCGAGTCGGCGCATACAGTTATCTTTCCCAAAGAACCGTCGCCGCTAATAACGGCGGTCATACTGTCGTTCTCTCCCTTTAACTCGGTGCCCATCATAGCGCACACGGTGAGCGCGCGACCCAATGCAACGCAAGCAACGGGCGATAAAGCGTGTATTCTCATTGCCTCGCAAACAATATCTCTGCTGTCTATAACCGTAACAGCTATACCCTCGTCCAATAACGCCTTTATAGCCTTTCCCATAATTAACCGTTCCTTATTTTTCATTTGAAGTGCTCAAGGTTCTTTATTTTAATCAAGGGCGTAACAAAGGTCAAAAACGACTCTTGCTGCGCCCTTTCGACTGCTTATGCCTCGCGTAAATTATTATAGCTTTACAAGCCAATTAAATTTGTCCGCTTCCGCGCCTCTTTGTATAGCGCAAAGACGGTTGTATAATTTAAGAGTGACTTCGCCGATTTTGCCCTTGTCAACGCTGTAATCTTTATTTTTATAGCGGAACATGCCGACAGGAGAAACAACCGCAGCGGTGCCCGTGCCGAACATTTCTTTCAACAATCCTTTTTCCTGAGCGGCTATAACCTCATCGATAGTAATAGTTCTTTCCTCGCATTTATAACCCATATCTTTTGCAAGCGTAAGTATGCTGTCGCGGGTAATGCCGCCCAAAATTGTTCCCGAAAGCGCAGGGGTAACAAGAGTGTCGCCCAAAAGGAAGAAAATATTCATCGCACCCACTTCCTCGACGTTTTTGCGCGTATTGCTGTCAAGCCAAAGCACCTGGTCGAAGCCCTCTTTCTTTGCCTTTGTTCCGGCAATCATGCTCGACGCATAGTTTCCGGCGAATTTAGCCGCACCCGTTCCTCCCGTTGCTGCCGAGCGCGAATAAACGTCCTCGACATAAATATTTACGGGATTCATGCCCTTTTCGTAATAGCTTCCCACCGGCGAAAGGATTATAAAAAATATGTAACTTATGCTTGCATGAACACCCAAGAACGGTTCTGTTGCGATTATTGTCGGTCTGATGTAAAGCGCGGTTTCCGGCTCGGACGGAATCCAATCCTTGTCCACTTCGACAAGTGCCATTAATCCCTCCATAGCAACATTTACGTCAAAGGGCGGGATTACAATACGCTCTGCAGAGCGGTTCATTCTGTCAAAATTGTCTTTATATAAAAAACCGTACGTCGCCGTCAGTGCCGATATAGCACTTCATTCCTTCGAAGATAGCCTGTCCGTAGTGATAAACAGACGCCGAGGGCGGTAATTGAAAAGGACCGTAAGGAACGATTTTCGGGTCATGCCAACCCTCCTCTGTCGAATACTCCATAACAAACATATGGTCTGTAAAATATTTACCGAAGCCTAATTTACCCTGGGGCTTGTCCTTCGGCGCTGTGTTTTTAACAATAAGCATAACTTCCTCCAAATATGTAATATTTCTTTTGCTCAATTTAAAACAATTAATCTATGATTGTTGCAGACGTGGCATAAAGCAAACTCTATCCATTATAACTCGTATTATAATGTTATTTTACAGAAAAGTCAATCCTTTTACAAAACAAATGGTTTCACATTAATCAATACTATAAAAAAATAAAGCGGTAAACTTATTACGTAAAACCAATTAAAACATAGCCCCTTTTCTACGCGCCCCATGATTGTCGTTTGCTTCACAGAAAAACGTTATGCGTGCCGCAATAATTGAATACAAGATAGGCGGACACGGATAAAAATGCTATTAAAAAGGGAATATTTCGTCTGACCTGTCGGGCATTTCGGAGATTTGCAATAAAAGAGTTTTGTATGCGTCCTCGACGTCGGGAACGTCGGTAAAATTAAAGACGGAGGTTCGGGTCATAATGCGGTTCAGACGGTAGTTCATTGAGAAAACAGGAGACGTTATTACAATAACAAGCGAACCGCGTTTGCTTTTATTGCCGCCCTTTATTATCCGCACTTCGCTGATTTTGTACAGCTCGCAGCTTTTTAGTTCACGGTTATTAAAGGACAGGATTCTCCTGTTTGTCACCGCATAATGCGTTTGTTTTAAGGCATACGTCAAATAATAGGGCAGAAACACCCCTGCAAAAAGAGCGGCAGCCGAACTGCCGATAAAGATAATTAATTTAACCGTAAAAACGGTAGGCGAAATCGCGGCGAGCAAAAGTGTAATCATTGAAGCAAGAGTTGCCAGCACGATAAATATCTTCCAATTAACGCTAAAGCTGCCTCCGCTTCTTTCTATCCACACAATTGTTTCGTCATGATAAAGATAGCCTTTTATTCTGTCTTCAGGATTTGTCATACGTTATTTATATTATTCTTTAGGTATTTGTTAAGTAAACGTTGCAGTCTAATTGTCGGATTTATGCTTCGATTAGACATGTTGATTGTGGGAAACACTTTCAAAGTAAAGGTCTATGGTTTAACTGTTTGCCCCGTAAGCTTTTTTGCGAGCTCATGAACATATTCTTCCATGCCGCTTTTTGTTTCGGGATGGCTGAGGGCACATTCAAAATTAGCAATTACAAAGCCGAGCTTACTGCCTAAATCGTAGCGATTGCCCTCAAAGTCATAGGCGTAACAGCTTTTTTCCCTTGCCATCATATTTATCGCGTCGGTAAGGCGTAATTCGCCCTTGTCCGTGCGCATAGCCCGCAGGAGGTAATCATAAATTTCACGCGTCAGGACTAAGCGTCCCAATGATGCGTAAAGACTCGGAGCAAGCTCAGGCTTCGGCTTTTCAATAATCCCGTTAATTCTTATACTTCTGCCGTTCATTTCCGCAACGTCCACCGAGCCGTACAAGCTGATATTCGAAGGCTTTACTTTTTGCACGCCCACTATTACGGATTTGACTGTTTCAAAATAATCGCAAATTTGTTTTGTCGCGGAAACCTGTGAATATATGTAATCATCGCCGTATAAAACCGCAAAGGGCTGACCGCAGGTAAAGCCGCGCGCCAACAAAATAGCCTCGCCTGTTCCGTTTGCCTCATTTTGCTCGACAAAGCGGATATTAACGTTTTCGACAAAGGACCTCAGTTTTTTAGCATCATCCTCTTTGTCCATTTTAATCAAATACTCTTCGAGCGCGCTGTTATTAACAAAGTACTCCTCAAGTATATGCTTATGTTTGTTTGTAACGACCAATATATCGTTTATACCCGCCTCGTACACCTCGTTAATTAACAGGTGTAAAAGCGGAGTGTCGACCACGGGCAGCATTTCCTTGGGGATTATTTTTGTGAAGGGTAAAAACCTTGTTCCCATTCCCCCCGCGAGGATAACAGCTTTTGAAACGATTCCCATAACGTCCTCCCAAATGACTTACAGCAATGCTAACAGTATATGTCAAAACCGGGTGTTCGGTCAAACCTTTTACCCCGTCAAAAATTTTTTTATTGATTTTTTACAGTAAATCCTTTATAAGCTCGCGAGCCGATTTGCTTGAAAGATACGATAAGGGCACGTCGAACACGGTTTTTGCTCCCGTTACGCCCTCGGACTTTAAGCGGAACGCCGCGCGGGCATAGACAAGAAGGATGCTTGCGCAAAATGCAGGGTTGCTCTTTAGCTTTAACGAAAACTCCATATGTTGCATATTTTGATCCGCGGTTACACCCTCAGAAATGACAAGCCCTCCGTGCGGCGTCGAGGAATGATTGTTAATAAATTCCTCCTCGTCGATGAAAAAGACCTCGGTTTCGTAACCCTTAAAGTAATCCGGATTTTCTTTAACCGCATTTTCAATGCGCGCCCACTCATCAACTGAACTCTCACAAGGTACAATATAGCACCGCCGAATGTGCATATCGTGTGCATTAAGGCTAACTGTCCTGCCGTTTCGGACAGCTTCTAACGCCTCGGGTTTCGGGATTGTATATTGTATGGCGTGCTTAACTCCTCTTATCCTCCTCACGGCGTCTGAATGACCTTGACTGACCCCGCTTCCCCAAAAGGTATGCTGATTAGAATGTTTCAAAAACGCCTTTCCGATAAGTCTTTGCATAGAAAAAATGCCGGGGTCCCAGCCTGCCGAAACTATGCCGACCTGCTTGTTTTCCCTTAAAATCTTGTCGGTATCGGAAAAATATTCCGGTATTTTAGCATGGTTGTCATAACTGTCAACAAAACTGCAATATTTAGCTATAATAGGCATTTGAACGGGCAGGTCTGTGGCAGACCCTCCGCAAAGCAGCATTATATCTATATTTTTTGAGTATCCCTCCAAAAGATTAAAGGACAGAACCAAGGACTTTGTTTCTGCCTTAACCTTCTCAACGCGGCGTGTAAATATGGCGGACAGCTCTGCATCACAGCTATCTAAAACCGCCCTCTCCGCCTCTCTTCCCAATTTTCCGTACCCGATAATTCCGATTCTTATCATTCCTCTACCCCTTAATTTTATAAAGCTATTAATAAAACCTTAAATAACGTTTGACATTCTGCACAGAATGCTGTAAAATACTAATCCACGTCGCCCTTCTGTAATGACGACAAGACCCTTTAAATATAGTACGAATGTAAGAAAAATAGAACTAGAGCGTGTTCACGTTAATGTGAACAGCTCCTAAAGCAAAACATGTTCTCGTAGCGTAAAGGATAACGCAACCGCCTCCTAAGCGGTAGAGTGTGGGTTCGAGTCCCGCCGAGAACGCCAGTCAAAATAGGCATTTCATTTTTGGAATGCCTATTCTTATGGAATGCCTTATGATAGACTTAAATAAACTTGTGAGGATGCGATATGGCGCATTGGGAAATAGAAACCCAAAAGTTATGGAGTATTTATCTTGATTTTTGAGGCGGTTTTGATAAATGATAGACAATTTTGTAACACACCAAATGCGTGTTGAAAAGGTAAAAAAGGAATTTGCGGAAGCTCAATCCTTTGCGAAAAACAATTTCAAAGAAATCTCAAAGCGCCTTGAAATACAAATTGCGTATGTCAAGTATTTGGTTGGCGCGCTCGGTCGGTATACTCCCGATTATTTACAAGCAGATACAACTAAGGGATATAAAAAAGGCAAAATATACAGTCGTTTGCCGAACATGGATTGCGATATAGTCTACTTAGACAAATCGGGTAAACTCCTTTATATGCAGGATAGCAATTTGGATGCAACATTTAATCATGGAAGCTATCATAGGATAGAATATGGCGGCTATACCTATTTTTTATACAGAGATAACGGAGCCGGTGAGTTTGAAACAGTTATGGCAGCGGCAAGCTTTAGAGCAAAATACGATAACAAAAGCCGGTTGATTGAATTTTTATATATTCATCCTTTGCCGCCGCAAATTTATCTAATTTTTAGTGATTATACATATTCCGCAGACGGAATGATAATGTGCAAAAAAACGATACCTTCTTTAAATAAGACTGTAATAATTAACAATTATAAATTTTTTATAGAAAATGGAAAAGTGCAGAATCTTACCGCGGAGTAAAGAAGTTATCTTAGAAAGAGTAAGAGTCTGACCGTCAGGAACGCTGTTGTTTTATTGTTCGAACAGAATGTTAATGCATTCGCCGACAAGTCTCTCTTTCAGGTTGTGTCTTTGAAGCCGCAGACGGGTTTATACGGGCAATAAGTGCAGACATTATCAAAGGGGGCGGGACAAATTATTCCTTTCGACATAGATTCGGCGGCGGAAATGATTTTATTATGTGCCTCTTGTACATATAAATCAAGCTCCTCCGCCGTTAAAACCCTGCTTGATCCGGCAATAGAGTCATCCTTATTTAGGCGTACGCCGAGTCTTTTGCTCTCGCGGTTTTTGACATTATAGTCAAGCGATTCGAGGACATCGCGGTCGTATAAACTTTTCCCGCTAAACGATACCGCCCCTTTTTTGTTTTTTTCTGAAATGCCTGCGTAATAAAAGCCCGCGCATCTCAAATTAAGCTTATTGAGGGCGGAAACATAGGTCACAAGCTGGAGGCTTGTTCCCGCGTTAAATTTGGCGTCGCTGAATATTGTCTCGGAGGATTTGTAATCGAAAATTGCCGCCATATCCTTGTAAACGTCTATGCGGTCGATTTTACCTCTTAAAAAGAAATCGCCTACGCGGAACTCTCCGTCCCTTCCGAATTCCAATTCGACAAAGGCGGGTTTAAAATCGCTTTCTTTTATATATTCCCGCATAAGATACGCGGTATGAGATGCCTCAACCGCAAGTCTGTCGAGGAAGGCTTTCATTTGAGGGTTTCTTAGGAACACAGAGTAGCTTTCGTCGTCCGCAAGCATTTGCGCATAAATTTCGCCGATCCGGAATTTATGGTCTTTTTCGCTTTCAAGATAGACCGAGCTATCCGTTATAAGTGCGCGGAAGTATTTTTCTAATATTTCATGAAGCAGAGTACCGAAGCGCAAAGGGTCAAGCTCAAACCTTTCAACCTCCCTTAACCTCATTCCGTACTGTAAGAAATGCTTATACGGGCAGGAGTAAAAGGTTTCGACGCGGCTTACCGACACGGTGTTTTTGGGAATTAATACGGCTTTTCCGTTATCAATGCTATTAATTGTGCAATCGCGGGTGATTTCAGGTTTGCCGAGAGCATAGAAGAGGGCGGGGCTGTTAACATAATCTCCCTTTGCAGAATCGCTTAAAAGCCTGTACTCGGCGGCATAGCGTGCAGGGTATACGGCGCAATTTTTTTCATTTGGAGCATAAAGACGCTGCATCTGTTTAAATGCAATTGAAGCGGTCGATATGTCGGGGCAGGAGAGGTAAAGCTCTTCGCAGGGCTCTAATAAGAGTTGATAAACGCCGAATCGCGCGCGGCGGTTCAGTGCGCGCGCCGAGGGCTCGATTTTTACGTTTATTTCGTTGAGGAGCGAAAGACTTTTGTCGTCAAGAAGGTTAAAATCACCAATTATGGCAGGAAAAGCCCCTTCCGCCGCCCCGACAATGCAAATGTATTTTGCCGAATGCTGCCGCGCATGCTCGATAGGTACGACGTTTACGCAATGCTTAGTTTGAGGAATCACCGAGAGCCGCACGGCGTTCATGCTTGAATCCAAAAGCCTTGAAAATTCCTCCACAGAGAGCCTTACGCCTTTTAAAATCCTTTCGATTTGCTCTGCAAGCTCGATTGCCTTTTCCTTAACCTGCGCGGTAAACGCGGACATAACGGCGTCGGCTTCAAGACGCGAATACCTGTCAAGAGCGTCGGCGGAGGCTTTTATCAGTTCTTTTATTCGCCTTGCGTAATTTTCGGCATAATCATATTTAATTAGTTTGTAGACCGTCGTAGTATCAAGAAGCCTTGCTCTTACCCTTTCGGCGGCAATTTTTTCGGGCGAATTATAAATAAACGGCTCTGAAAAATTGTGGGAAATGTTATATTTTTGAATATACCGCTCAAATGCGAAGGCGTCCTCCCCGGCGTCAAACATAAAATTCTTTACGAAGGAAACGACGTCCGCCGCAGAGTAATTATTTTTGAATACCTTTACAAAATCGCTTATGTACCTGCCGAGGCAATGCTCGTTCAAAGTGAATTTTTGACTAATGTAGCATGGGATTTGAAAACGTCCGAAAACCCTTTTTATACTAGCGTGAGAATCGGTATTGCACGCGACAACGGTGTAATCGTCATACCTTGCGCCTTTCATTACCCCGCGCACAATGTGCTGCGCCAAGCTTTCGATTTCGTCGTCTACGCCCGAGGCCGCATAAATATTTACGCTCGCGTTCCTGCGTTTTTCCGCCGTACTATTAATGTCCGCGCTGAATAAACGGGAGGTCTTGTAATCTGTTTCGGAATCAAGGCGCGACTCGATAATTATCTCGGGAGCGACAAGCCCCGCGGCAATTTCCATTGTTCGGTCGTATATTTCATTCGGGTAAAGCATTCCGTGCCGTCTATCCGAGGAATACGCGCAGGCAACCGTCACGCTTGCAGAGTGTTTTACAAATTCCTTAATCAGCATAGCCTCCTGTGCGGAGAAGTTATCAAAGTCTAAAAAACAGAAATGTGCTCTTTGAAGCCATTCCACATTCGGGAGAGCCTTAATAAGGGCGTTCAGCCTGTCTGACGCATCGTTAAGCTTGTCCCGCGTAAATTCCTCATATTCGCTGTAAAGAAGTGAAATATCTTTTATCTTTGCCCTCAAGAACGGCGGAGGATTGCTTTTGGCAAGCTCGTTAGGTGAGATTAATGAATATTTGAGTTGTCCGATTATCTCGTAAAGGTTTTTCACAAACCCATAAGAGTCCACGCCTTTTTTATAGCAAATGAGCTTGTCGCGGTTTTTTGCGACGATTCCCGTGAGCGCTATTACAGAGGAGGCTTCTGACAGAAATTCCGATTGCGGAAGGATTAAATCGGCAAACCGCCTGAAGGTATACACTGCCGCAAAGGTCGCTCCGACGCTTTTTAATATCTCGCTTTCGGCGGCAAAGCTCACCCTTTCCGGAACAATTATTATCCTCCGCTCCGCCAAATTCCTCTCGTCCGAGAGTTTGATGTTGTCTATAAGCATCTCTGCCGCCCCCGCGTTTGTGCGGTGAGCCAAAATTCTAAGCTTCATATAAAAGTATTATACAATAAATTTTTTAATTTTTCAACATAATCGGTATTTTCTTAATGACTTTTAATCTTTTCTTTTTCATTGTCAGGCATATTTATTTACGCTGCATTCCCGAAAAGAGCAAAACGAGGCAAAAACCAACGCGATAAGCTTTGCATAAATTGTTAATATTTCGCAAAACGAGGTAAAAAAGCTTGTCAAACATTAAACAGTATGATATCATTACTGATGGCTTCGGGTGTTCCTCTTTGTAAGCCTTTTGGTGCGTAAATTTGTTACGCTGTATAGTAAAAGGCAAAATATCTTGCATAAGAACACTTTGTTATTTAAGGAGAGTCATGGATATTATTAAACAGATCGAAAGCGAATCAATGCGCGAAAACGTTCCGCAGTTCAATGTGGGCGACACTGTAAAGGTGTTTTTTAAGGTTCGCGAGGGTAATAAGGAAAGAGTTCAGGCTTACGAAGGCATAGTTATTGCGCGCAAGCACGGCGGATTAAAGGAAACCTTTACCGTAAGACGTATAAGCAGCGGAATTGGTGTGGAAAGAGTTTTCCCGTTACACAGCCCAAAAATTGAAAAGGTTGAGGTAGTAAGACAAGGCGAAGTAAGACGCGCTAAGCTGTATTATCTAAGAAGCCGCACAGGAAAGGCAGCCAAGATTAAAGCAAAGATGCACTAATCTTCTGTTTGAGCCAAAGTAATCATTGATTAATTACCACAAAAAAACTTACGTTTTTTGTTTTACGGAAATTTCGGTGCCTTTTTTGGTAAAATCCCGTCTTTTAACGGCTTTTTACGTAGCTAAGCTACGCTTGAAGCCGCACAAAGCCAATATTTTACTAGAAAAATCCGACTCGAAATTTTTCGTAATAATTAATCAGTGCTTACCTAATAATAATTTCACAATTAAAAGGGGATTATTCATGCGAAAGCATGTTGCTCCCCTGTTTTTTGTTATACAAGAACGGAAAGGTTTTATGGAAGTAATTAAGGTTAGCAATTTGGTAAAAACGTTCGGAGATTTGCGCGCGGTTGACGGAATCAGCTTCAGCGTGCAAAGCGGCGCGCTGTTTGCTTTTTTGGGACTGAACGGAGCGGGCAAAAGTACGACAATCAACATTATTTGCTCTATTTTGTCAAAGGACTCGGGAGAGGTTAACGTATGCGGATATGACCTTGACAAAGAGCAGGACAGAATAAAAAAAGAAATCGGAGTCATTTTTCAAGGCTCGGTTCTTGACGGACTGCTAAGCGTAAAAGACAATTTGTCGTTAAGGGTCGACTTTTACGGCATAAAGGGCGAGGCGCGCGAGAGGCGGATCAACGAATTGGCGGAAACCTTAAGCTTTACCGACTTACTGAAACGTCCGTATACGAAGCTTTCGGGAGGACAGAGGAGACGTATCGATATTGCGCGCGGACTTTTGAACCGACCCAAGGTTTTAATTTTGGACGAACCGACAACGGGGCTCGATCCGCAAACCCGCAAGGACGTGTGGGACATGCTTGAAAGGTTGAGAAGGGATAACGGAATGACAATATTCTTTTCAACGCATTACATGGAAGAGGCGAATAAGGCGGACAAAGTTGTAATTATGGATTGCGGAAAAATTATTGTAAACGATACGCCTAACAACGCAAAAAACCTTTACTCGGGCGATTACATAAAGCTCTATACGGTAAAAACGAAAAAACGAACGGTATTCTTAAAAGCGGAAATTACAATTTCTTATACGAAAAGGGTTGTTACAAGATTAAAGCGGGAAGCGGCGGCGAGATAAAGGCCTTTATACTTAGACACCATGAGCTTTTTGACGATTTTGAGGTTGTAAAGGGCGACATGGACGACGTATTTCTTAACGCAACGGGCAAAAAATTAAGCGGAGAGGTTTTATGAGTAAAGGCTTTGCGGGCGAATTCAGGGTATTACTTACACTTATCAAAAGAAATATGAAAATATATTTAAAGGACAGAATGACTGTTTTCTTTTCCCTGTTAGCTCCCATAATCATTCTTTCGATTTACTTCCTTTTCCTCGGGAATATGCAGTATGAAAGCATAACCGCAGCCCTTCCCGAGGGCTTAAATGTCCCCGGAAATGCGATAAAAGCCGTGCTTGACAGCTGGATGGTGGCAGGAATGCTGAGCGTTGCCTGCATAACCGTATCTCTTAACGCCAATAATGTCATGGTAAAGGATAAATCCGGCGGGAGGCTAAACGACCTTTTATCCTCTCCTATTAAAAGAAGAACCATAACGATGAGTTATTTTATTTTCAACTTTGTCGTTACGGTATTCATTTGTCTTTTTGCTTTTTTAATAAGCGTTATTTATCTCTTACTAAACCAACGTTTTTATATGAGCGCCGTCGATATTCTCGCAATAATCGGAACACTTTTACTCTCAGCGGCGTTAGCGACCTCGATGACGGTGCTTGTCGCAAGCCGTTTAAAGAGCGAAGCGTCGCTCGGAGGCTTAGGCGGAATCGTAAGCGCGTTCGCAGGGTTTGTAATAGGCGCATATATGCCTATAAGTATGTTCCCTTCCGCGGTGCAAAGCCTTATCGGAATTATACCTAACACCTATTCTGCCGGTTTGTTTAGAAATTTCCTCATGCGCGGCGCACTTGACAATCTTGCAAAAAGCGCGTCCCAAATGACGGACGCTTTAAAGGAAGAATATTCCCTGAGCATGGAAGTATTCGGGCAAAGCATTGGTATCACGGGAATGATTATGATACTTTTTGGCGCTTTTGCTCTTTTTACCTTTTTGAATCTCGCGTTAAAAGGAAAAAAATCAAAGGAGTAATTTAGCTTATTATATCCTCTAAAACAGAATATACCAGGCAATACGCTCTGAAAGAGAGTATAATTTTCTTATGATAAAGCTAAGAATTAGGGGATTAAGAGAAGAAAAGGGCTTATTTCAAAAGCAGCTTGCAGAAGCAATAGGTCTTAACTATAGAACGATATCGCTAATTATGAGAACGGTAGATTAGAGCCAAATCTTGAAACCGTTGAAAAGCTTTCAAAGTTTTTTGGAGTTACAGCCGGATACCTTTTGGGAATTGAAGAATATTAAATAGCATCTATCTTTTGTCAAGCGTAGTATTAATTTATATAAATGAGCAAATGCAAACGGCATTGCGCCGTATTTTTTGTTGTAGATAATTTTTTTTACAAATTTATTAAAAACGCTTTTATTGTTTGCCTTATTTGTGGTATAATAGGTACGGCTCGTATCCGTCTAAGGAGCGGGACTATTATTGTGTGTTCGGACGCCCGCTATTTATTTTTAAAAGCGGAGCAATGGGAGAACAAAATGAAAAAAGAAAACAGAACGACAAGAACGACCGAAAAGGCGGACATTGCAGAAACAAGCGCCGCAACCGAAAAAGAACGTGCAAGCTCGCGTGCGAATCCGCGTTCCGCGCTTGTAAAAAAAAGGATCACGAGCAAGAAAATCGCGTATTACGGGCTTTGCTTGGCAATGTTTTTCACGGCTTTTTTTCTTGATGCATTAATTAGCAGCATAGGTACTCCGGTTTCCTTTGCGGTTTTAACTCTGCCTATTGCAACGACCATTATATTACTGTCACAGGATTATCTGGATGCGCTTATCATCGGATTTTTACTCGGATTTGCGTCTTTTATACGGCAATTTATTTACCCGACCGGCTCTTCGCCGTTCTTTATTTATCCGCATGTTTCAATACTTCCCCGCGTACTTGTCGGCATCGGAACATATTCGTTTTTTCGTTTTATTGAGAGGTTTACCCGAGGGGGCAAGAGTGCGGACACAAACTCTAAGCAAAAAATGCGCGACATAGTATCGCTGTCTGCGGCTGTCGGAATTTGCGGAGTTATCGCCGCGACAATCAACACCTTTTCCGTTATGTCAATGATGGCGACGGTGAGGAGTGATAAAACCCTTTTAGGACTGTTGCAGGCGGTACTGCTTGTAAATTATTTGCCCGAGGCAATTGCGGCGGCAATCATCAGCCCGTTGGTAGTAAGGCAAGTTGCCGTCAACCGCAAGTTAAAGATCGGAGGGGTAATACCCGTGAAAGCGTTAAAGCAATAGCGCTATTCCAATAGCTGAATATTCTAAAGTGCTTATTTTTTGAAAGTATTAAATGGGCGAAACTAAATACTTATTGTAAAATCTTTGCAGGAGTTACGAATAATTTGTGGGCTGTTAACACTACGCTCAAAATCTGTTAATTTTCGATTAGTGTCAACACGCACTAAAAGGACAAAAATGATTGTAGTTATCGATATAGGGAATACAAATATAAAGTTAGGGGTTTTTGACGGTAAAAATTTAATTGCAAGCTGGCGTATGGCTTCCGACCTTAATAAAACCGCAGACGAATACGGAGTGCTGACGGCTCAGCTTTTAAATACGAAAGTATAGCCGCTTCTGATATTTCGGGCGGAATTATTTCCTCGGTTATCCCTCAGCTTAATTATACAATCGAGCATATGCTTGACTATTATTTGAACATTAAGCCCATAACAGTCGGGGCAGGGGTTAAAAGCGGACTTAATATTAAGTATGAAAACGCAAAAGAATTGGGTTCTGACCGCATCATTAACTGCGTAGGCGCATTAAGCAGATACGGTGCACCCTTTATCCTTATCGACTTTGGCACGGCTACAACTTATAACGCGGTAAACGCAAAGGGAGAGTTTATTGGCGGGGCTATTACGGTAGGAGTAAAAACCTCTATCGAGGCGCTTGCGGCGTCGACGGCAAAGCTCCCGCGGGTTGAAATCCAAAAAACTAAAAAAGCAATCGGCAATACTACGATAAAAAATATTCAGAGCGGATTGTATTTCGGAGTAGTTGGTCAGGCGAACGCGCTCATAAGGGCAATGAAGGCAGAAATGGAATGCGAATGCAAGGTTATCGCTACGGGAGGCTTAAGCGAGCTGTTTGTGTCGGATTGTGAAATCGACGTTGTGGACAGGGGTCTTTCTCTCGAGGGATTGAGAATTATTTACGGATTGAACAAGGAACAGGGATAGATGAAATTTGAATTGCGGAGCGGATATAAGCCGTGCGGCGATCAGCCGAGAGCAATAAGAGAGCTTGTAGAAGGGGTTGAAAACGGGTTAAGGACTCAGGTTTTGCGCGGAGTTACGGGGAGCGGAAAAACCTTTACAATGGCAAACGTAATTGCCGAACTAAATCGACCCGCGCTCATTATTTCCCACAATAAAACGCTTGCGGCGCAGCTTTGTAACGAGTTCCGCGAGTTTTTTCCGAACAACCGCGTAGAGTTTTTCGTGTCGTATTATGATTATTATATGCCCGAATCGTACATACCGGTTCGCGACCTTTACATTGAAAAGGAAATGGAAATAAATGAGGAAATCGACAAGCTGCGGCATTCCGCAACCTGTTCGCTTTTCGAGCGCGAGGACACCATTGTCGTCGCCTCTGTTTCGTGCATATACGGACTTGGTGCGCCTGACGAGTACTACGCGATGTGTTTATCTTTGCGCCCCAATCAAGAAATTGACAGAAAAAGCATAATCAAAAGGCTGACCGCTATACAATATCAACGCAACGACATAGATTTTGTCCGCGGAACATTCAGGGTTCGCGGCGATGTTGTCGAGATTTTTCCCTCTAACGCCACCGACATTGCCGTGAGGGTCGAGTTTTTCGGCGACACGATTGAACGGATTAGCCAGGTTGAGGCTATTACCGGCAAGAGGCTTGCGACTCTTAACCACTGCATGATTTTCCCAAACAGCCACTATGTGTTGGGAGCCGAGACGGACGCTGTTATAAGCAGAATCAGAAACGATATGCTTATGGAGGTTGACGCCATGAAAAGTGAGGGAAAGGCGTTAGAAGCGCAAAGGCTTTTCCAGCGGGTCAACTACGACATAGAAATGGTGCGCGAAATGGGCTACTGCAAGGGCGTGGAAAACTATTCGCGCTACTTTGACAACAGAGAAATCGGTCAAGCGCCCTATACTCTTTTGAATTATTTTCCTAAAAACTTTTTGACCTTTATTGACGAGAGCCATATGACGCTGCCGCAAATTAAGGGAATGTATCACGGCGACCGCGCACGCAAAGAGAACCTTGTTGCATACGGCTTCAGAATGAAATCCGCGTTTGATAACCGTCCGCTAAGGTTCGAGGAGTTTGACGAAAGAGTGGGGCAACTTATTTGCGTTTCGGCTACGCCCGCGCCTTATGAATTAAATAATACCGGACAAATTGTTGACCAAATCGTTCGTCCGACAGGACTACTAGACCCTCACATCACAATTATTCCGACCGAGGGGCAAATCGACCACCTTATCGGCGAAATCCGCGCCGCAGTAGCAGAAAAGGGCAAAGTGCTCATAACGACGCTTACAAAGAAAATGGCGGAAACCCTTACCGCCTACCTCAAAGAAAGAAATATGCGGGTGCGCTATATGCACCACGATATAGACACACTTGAACGAATCCAAATCATAACCGATTTCAAGAGAGACGAATTTGACGTTTTAATCGGAATAAATCTTTTGCGAGAGGGAATCGATTTGCCTGACGTCGAGCTTGTCGCGATCCTTGACGCGGACAAGGAGGGCTTTTTGCGAAGCGAATCCGCCCTTATTCAAACAATCGGCAGAGCCGCGCGCAACGTCAAGGGCAGGGTTATTATGTACGCGGACAAAATGACAGGTAGCATGACCCGCGCCGTGAGTGAAACAAACCGCCGGCGCGCAATTCAGGACAGCTATAATAAGGAAAACAATATTACTCCAAAAACCGTAAAGCATAGCGTGCAGAACACCTTGGAAATTACTGTAAAGGATGCAATCCAGCTTGCTATCGAGGACATTCCTAAGGAAATCGACCTTTTAACAATTCAAATGAAAAAATTTGCCTCGGATTTTGATTTCGAGAACGCAATTCTTTTAAGAGAACGTATAAGCAAGCTAAAAGCAAAATATGAAAAAATGAAGGACTCGTTTAGCAAAAAGCAATAAGACGCAAAGGAGAAAAATAAATATGAAGGTCAGCGAATTAATAAATAAAATGAATTTTGAGGTTTGTAATCTTTCCTTGGACCCCGAGGTTGAGGGGTTTTATTGCGGAGATTTGCTAAGTTGGGTCATGGGAAGGGGCGAAGAAGGTTCATGTTGGTTCACAATTATGTCAAACAGCAATATTTGCGCGGTCGCAAAGCTGTTGAATATGTCATGCATTGTGCTTTGCGAGGGAGTAAAACCCGACGAAAAGCTTTCCTCGCTGGTTAAAGAGCAGGAAATCAACCTCCTTTTGAGCAAGGAATCAATGTTTGATACTATTAAGGCGGTTACAAAGCTTCTCGCACTCTAATTTTCATTTTCATTCACGTTGTTTGCATCGCGCAGCCCGTAGCGTTATATTTTTCACATGGGAGCTTGCCTTGCATGCAAAAAACGTTAGCTTTTATTCGCTATTTCATTAACAGCCGTAGACTTTGCGGAGGTAATAATTAATGCCAATCTACAAATGTGACCTGCATATTCATAGTGTGCTTAGTCCTTGCGCAGAGCGTGAAATGACTCCTAACAATATTGTTAATATGGCTGCAATATGCGGCACGGATATTATCGCCGTCAGCGACCACAACAACACGGGGAACATTAAAGCATGCATGGAGGTTGCCTCCGAGTGCGGGGTATGCGTTGTTCCTGCAATCGAGATTACCACGGCGGAGGATATACATTTATTGTGCTTATTTTCAAATATAGAGAGCGCGGAATTTATTAAGAACGCGGTAAACGACGGCATGCCGAAGTTTGACTTAGACAAGCGCATTTATTATCCGCAAGAGATTATGAATAGCGAGGATGAAGTAATCGCCGAGGTGCCATACCTCTTAACAGTATCCACCGCACTTGACATTTACACGCTTTGCGACATGGTTAACAATGCGGGAGGGGTGCCGATACCCGCTCACGTCGACAAGGACGGAAACGGTATTATCCCAATTTTAGGACTTATCCCCGACGACCTCCCCGTAACAACTGTTGAAGCGTCAAAGCATTGCCCGCGCGAGCTTTTAGAGGTTTTAAAACAAAACTACATCGTAATACGCTCGTGCGACGCGCACCGCCTCGAGGCTCTATGCTGGGAGGGCTTTAGAATCGAGCTCGACGAGCCAACCGCCGAATGCCTTATTAAAACCCTGCGCAAACCAAAAAACATACAAAACCGTTTAGCTTTTTAATTGGAAAGAAATAATTACCCCCGCCAATATATACCGAATGCAAACAAGAAGAACAGGTTTTCAGAAAGGAAAATGACAAATACAACGAATATCAGCAACAGCTTGACAATTACTAACGTGGTATGCAAAAAAAGGATTGTTTATATTTCGGATTTGCACTTTGATTATGTCAAAGACGCTTCGCGAGAAAGTGGTCATCGCCATGTTCCCGAGCTGGCGGCTCAGATCGCGAGAAAGTGGTCATCGCCATGTTCCCGAGCTGGCGGCTCAGAGCCAAGCTGATTTTATTAATTATGTAAAGGCAAACCATTCAGACGATATTTTGTGCTTGGCGGGCGATTTTTATAATGATGTACATAAAACGCTTGAATTTGTCAAAGAATTGGAAAACAACCGGGTTCTCGGTTTCTTTGTTTTGGGTAATCACGATTATTGGAATCATGGGATGCTTAGCCATGAAGAGATAATCTCTTTATTTGACATAGAAACGATGGAGCATAGGTGGTTCCGTTTTTTGGCAACCGGCAAAAAGTTTTATGTTGACGACCTTTGCTTTATCGGGGATACAGGATGGACGAGTTTTAAGCGCGGCAAAAAAATTCGCCAAGTAACACTTAAACAATTTATGGCGTTACCCGACGCGTTTAATGTTCGTGGTTTTCATCCGAAAAAAATTCGAGATTATCATATTAAGTGGGTAGAGTTTGCCAATTCTGTCTTGATTCAAGAGCAAAAAGTAATTATTATGACGCATTTCCCTATGATTGATTTTACTAGATATGACAGGGATTGTTGGTGGAGTTCTCGAACACAGCTGTTAAATTCTGAAAATCAATGGCGGATATTCGGGCATACGCACCAATACAAGTATGGTTCTCACTTTAACCTTACCTGCCAACGGGGATATGGTAACAAGAAAATAGAGGAAAACACCCCTGAATTATATTGTGAAATGAGTGCCAAAATGTTAGAGGATAGGCGTTCCACATCGTCATCGAAATACAAGCCCAGCGAACAAGAGGTATTGAGGCGCATAAAAAACATAACAAGTCAATATCTTTCTAAAGACTTTGAAATGTTGCACAAGGTGAGCGATAGTCGTGAGTTAAGCGTTCCTTTTCAAAATATTATGGCTAAATTCTATACTCCCGCGCTTGTGGAAGATCCGAACGAAAAAAGCGAATTTAGTAAATCTGTTAAGTACAGCGGATACAGGCGTCCTGCGGCAAATATAATCAATTTTGCATATCTTGCTTATGATAGAGTTGATTATTTGAAAATAGTACGAAGCGAGATTGATGGGGTTGCCGGTATGGGCAAGGTCAGGATAGGCTATTATTGCATGCCCGAATATATAAAGCAAGAAATAATTGACGCGCTTTATATTGCAGCTGATTATCTTGAACATAACGACATTGGAGCCGACATTCATGCTTTTATTACAGCAGCGATTTTAACCGGCTATGCATGGAATAGAAGTATTGTTTGGATGGGCAGTATGCGCCTTGTCAACGACTACGACATAGCGCGGTTCTTTTTGCAATTCAAGACAATGCAAAAATTCAATATAAAGTTTGACGAAATTTATACAATCCAGCGTAGCAAAAAAGACAAAATTACGTTTGGGAATATTAAGCTATGGCTGCCGATGGTAAACGGAAAGCAGTTGACAGTTGAGCAGGCAATGATTGCACTAAGCTCGACTCCGTTAATCGGTCATATAAATCCGGACGCAAATGGATGAGTATATGCTTTTGACGTATGATTTTTTACTTCCAACCTCTTTGCGCACATGCAGGCTATCCTTTAGGAGATTATGCTCATCGATACAAAGATAGCTATCCTTCGGCGTCATTTTGGTCTATAACCGTCTAAATTGCTCGCCCGTGGTGTTGCTACCTGCTGCGCTTTTGGTCAATCCTGTCCTCAAAAATCCATCGAAAAATATCTACTTTTTAATCGATGTTTAGTATTAGAACATTATATTATGTTTTCGGCACAAATGCTATGGTTTCACATGTATGTTATAAAAAATGCCTTCCGAATAAAAGGCAGGCAAAAAATCGAACTCATGTTCAACACTATTTCCCCGAATATCCTTCGGGGCAAAAGCGACGATTACAATGACAATTCTGCCACAAATAAAAAGAAGAAAGCATTTCTTGCCCCCCTTTTCTTATACCAAAGCGTGCGCATGTTAAAAAGCGGCAGAGTTGTTTTACAATACATTTACCGTGTGACACCTTTGCCATAATATCATTATACCGTCGGACTTGCAATAAGCATGCTTGTAGCTTTATGCCGTGCCACAAACCCAGGCTTACCCGACAAGTCCTCCACCTTTGGCAGATTTTTATCGACTAATTTTTCGTTGTAAGTTTTTTTTCCATTAATACCTCCATTATAGTGATAGCTGTCTTTGTATTGATGTTAGCATTATTACAATACCCGCTTCCAGACGCTTAGTTCAGGTATTGCTTGATTTGCGATTAATTCAAAAAATATGCTCTCTACTTCATTGATGTTAGTGGTCTCATATTCGTACAGAGCGTGTGTTTCGTCGGGAGGTTCGTATTTTGTTATGCAAAGAAAGAAACACTGTTGCTTTATGTCCTTTGAAAATAATTTGCGTTTAATTTTATGGAAGACATGCAACTCTGTAATTCCGCACACGTCCGGCAGCACATTTACAGCTATATCCGACCGCTCGTTACTTGCGGTGTCAAAAGCAGTTTTTAGCTTATGGAATAGGTCCGATAAATCATCAAACTTATTTAACTCTTTGCTATGCTTTTTGATGTCGCGCTCCGAAGTATAATCTACTCTAATTGAGTTAGAGCGGTAATAAAATTTCAAATTGTTCATTATAATACCTTATCCTTTGTTTACTATAACTTTTTCATTAAATAATATTATAACATTATGCTATAAGCTTATCACAATGTAAGAGATTATGTCAAATATTTTCTTATTATTTTGCCTTTGATTATTTGCCCGTTTTTCTTTTACGACATCAAAAAAATGAAAAATCTTGTAGTTTTTTTATTCGGTGAGCGAGAAAGTTGGCTATAGCAGTATAGTTTTTTACGTTATCTCTCTTCTGCGGGATAATTACACATAGATTTGTTGTGATTCGCGTATCTTAAAAAGTATTTTACATTATGTAAGAAATGAAATTATTTTTTCATAGACAAACGAATATAAATATGTTATAATATAAAGCGCAAAGAACAGTGCCTGCATCTCACCAAAGCTTGGACGACTGTTTTTACTCATTATTATTATTGATTGTAAATATACAATCCCGGAGGATATTATGCCATACAGAATAACCGATGAATGCATTAAGTGCGGTGCGTGTGCATCAACCTGCCCCGTTTCATGTATTAGCGAGGGCGATTCACAATATGTTATCGACCCCGACCAATGTCTTGATTGCGGCGCATGTGCATCAACCTGCCCCGTTAACGCGATTGAAGATAAATAGTCGCGCTTTTACCGTACAAATTGACAACAAGCACTTTGCAGTACATATTACTCTTTGATGTGCGTACTGCGAGTTTGTGCGCGTTTTTCAAAACGGTCTAATAATTTATATTATACTCTTTTAAACGATTGCGCATATATAAAAAGCAATACGTTTTTTCCGTCAAACTTAACTATTATACCGTGTTGCAGTACAAGTTGTCCCCAAAAATAATTAAGAATTCAATATGCCTTTGACGAACTATCAAACGGCGGTTTCTTTTTGCGCGAAATACTGCTTTGCGCATATGCTGCGGCAAAATAACCGCTTTTTTAATTATCAATAATTAATTGCCGTCAAAGAATGCGAGGATACAATGAACGAAATAAAAATCAATTCAAAAATGACTATAGGCGACATCGTGAAAATTGCACGCCACGAAAGTAAAGCGGTTTTAGACGCATCTGCCTTCGAGCGAATCGACCGCTCCCGTTCTTGCGTTGAGGATATGTTAAAAATTGGCAAGCCTGTTTACGGCGTTAATACCGGCTTTGGAAAATTTTCCGACGTTACTATTGACTCGGACGCTACACAGCAGCTTCAATTAAACCTTATCCTTAGCCATGCCTGCGGCGTCGGCGAGCCGCTGCCCCGCGAGGTTGTCAGGGCTATGCTTGTCCTACGCGCGAACGCTCTTTCGGTTGGTTATTCGGGTGTTAGGCGCGAGGTCATCGAGCATATTATCAATGTTCTCAATAACGACATTGTTCCTCACGTTCCTTCACAAGGGTCTTTGGGCGCAAGCGGCGACCTTGTTCCGCTCGCACACATGGCGCTCACTCTTTTGAAATACGCGGCAAGGCATATTATAAGGGTGAACTTATCGAAAGCGCGGACGCTCTTAAGCGTGCCGGACTAAGCCCCGTTGTGCTGACTGCAAAGGAGGGACTTGCCCTCATTAACGGCACACAGGCAATGACTGCTATCGCATCTCTTGCCGTTTGCGATTCCGAGAACATAATGCGCGCCGCAAATGCAGTTCTTGCTTTGACAATGGATACTTGAACGGCGTCATCGACGCTTATGATTTGCGCTTGCACAAACTAAGGCTTCAAAACGGTCAGGTAAAGGTTGCCGAGGATGTTCAAGAGCTTTTAAAAGGAAGCGGGAACATTACTAAGCAAAACGAGTTAAGAGTACAGGATGCGTATACGTTAAGGTGTGCCCCACAGGTTCACGGCGCAACCTACGATGCTATTAATTATATAAAAGACATAATTTCCCGCGAAATAAACGCAGTTACGGATAATCCTATTATCTTTTCCGACGCGGGCGAAGGGATTTCGGGAGGAAATTTCCATGGACAATACCCCGCTATGGCAATGGACTTTCTTTCAATAGCGATAAGTGAACTTGCAAATATCTCCGAGAGGCGCATTGAGAGGCTTGTCAACCCGCAATTAAGTAACGGGCTTCCTGCCTTTTTAGTCTCTGACGGAGGAATAAACAGCGGCTTTATGATTCCTCAATACGTTGCCGCCGCAATAGTTTCCGAAAATAAGGTGCTTTGCCACCCTGCGGTTGTTGACAGTATAACCTCAAGCGCTAATCAGGAGGACCATGTTTCAATGGGAATGACTGCGGCGCGAAAGGCAAGAACCGTGGTTTCTAATGTCAAAAAGGTACTCGCGATCGAGCTTTTGTGTGCGGCACAGGCAATTGATTTACGAAAATCCGCCGGCAAGCTAAGCCCCAAAAACCGCGCCCTTTACGAAAAAACGAGAAAGGAGATCCCCTTTGTCGAAACCGATTGCATCTTAGAACCCTATATAAATAAGGCGTACGATATAATCGAAACAATTTAAACCTAAAACATAGGCGCTGCAATCAAAAAACTTGTTGCAGCGCTCTTTTTTTAAAAGCGTTTTAGCACAATGACGGCGACGGCATGAATTCAAAAAGCGTTACATCTTTGCCTTTAATTCGTCAATAATATCTTTTAGCTTAAATAGGGCGTTTTGAGCGTATTCGTCATTGTCGGCCTCGATTAGCAGTCTAAGAATAGATTCGGTTCCGCTTCTGCGGATAACGCAGCGGCAGCTCGGGTAATCCTTCATTAATCTTTCGATTATGTTTTTTGCCAAAAAATCCGCAAGCACAAAGGAGCTGTCGACCGGAATATTAAGGTTTTTTGACGGCATTAGCCTAAGCTCTCTTGAATATTCAGTCAAGCTTCCGCACTCTTTTTTAATTTTTGAGATAAAAAGAGCATTCAATAACGCGTCGCTCCCGCTTTCGCAATCACCAAAAATATAATGTCCGCTATCCTCTCCGCCCAAGGAGGCACGGCTTTTTAACATCATTTCGTAAACGTTTCTATCTCCGACGTCACTCCTCAAAAGCTTAATCCCAAGCGAGTTCAAAGCCCTTTCGAGTCCGCTGTTTGTCAAAATAGTTCCTACAACAATATTATTTTTTAAGAGATTTTTTTCCTTTAAATATTTTGCCATGCAATAAAAAACAACGTTATTATCGACATAATCTTTTTCGAAAACCGCAAGCCTGTCTGCGTCGCCGTCAAACGAAAAGCCTAAATCAAAGTCTTTGTCCTTTATATACCGGCTGAGGCAGTCGGGCGTCGTTGCACCGCAGTTAACATTTATGAGTTTCCCGTTATGTATGTTGTTTATTGCCGTAACACTTGGACAGCGGGCGTTAAAAACCTTGTCGGCAACTCCCGCGGCGCATCCGTAACAGCAGTCGAGCGCAATCTTAAAATTTAAATTCACAGGAACAGAGCCTGCAACGTAATCTATGTACTGTTCAATACAATTTGAAACAGTCGGAATGTCTATGTCAGAATTAATTATAACATTGTTGTCCTTTATGTAATCCTCGAGCTTGTTTTCCTTGTTCCTACTGAGCTTAACTCCCGTACCGTCAAAGACCTTTAGCCCGTTGTAATCGGGCGGATTATGGCTCGCCGTAATCATTACCCCATAATCAGCCTTATAATAGCGCGTAAAATAGCTGACCCCATTGGTGGGAATAATTCCGACGTTAATAATCTCTCCGCCGTTCTCGTAAATACCCGAGCAAAGAGCCGACGTCAAACGCTCCCCGCTTTCCCGCGAATCTCTACCTATGACAATAATCGGATTTTCAATGGTACGGCAAAATGCTTTGCCGAGCCCATAGGCTGTTCTGTCAAACAATTCTTTATTGTAAATTCCTCTGATTCCGTCAGTACCAAATAAACCCATGTTATCCTTATTTTTTGCGATTGTAATATTCTATTCTATGCACAAAGAATTAATGATTGACACAAGAACTTTTATGGTATTTCAATTCGCAAAGTAAAAAATACGGTATAAATTTACAAAAACTGCATATAATAGAATTGTATGCAGTTGCATAAAATTGTTTTATAAAGCCTTAGATTTTGGATGTTGACTTAAAATATAATTATCGTTTATCAATTTAGCTTGTTCTAGTTCTTCTTCGGCGGTAACCATACTACTGCTATGCCCAGTTATTATTTCTGTAACATCGCTCCATTCATCCATGCGGAAAACATGAATGCATTTTGCGTATTTGCAAAATTTTTTAGCTTTCTCCTTCAATGTAGATTGGAGTTTCATTATAGCAATGATTGCGCCTTTTTCATCAGTTGACTTAACATTAGTATGATAAACAGAGCCTTGTAAATGTACAGAAAAGCCACAATCATTTAAAGCATTTGGTATTTCAGTTTGATATATTTTTGTTATTTGACTTTCATTAAGACCATCTTTTTTCATTGCGTTTGTATCTAAATCGAACGCTACTGCATATTGAGCCATAGACCTATCTCCTTTCATTCTTTTTCCTCATGTTATTTCTTTAAAGGCTTAATTAATTTATAAACATTTAATGTTTTCTCATAAAACTTTGAATATTTGCCGTAGTAATATTCGTAATAACATTCTGCTTCTACAAGATTAATAATTTCTGTTTCATAATTTTTAATAAAATGAGTCTTATCTAATTTTTTATCTATATACAACCCACACGCATCATCATATACATTTAATAATTGTTGTACAGCTGAGTCAAAAATACATTGTAATAATTCTATTTCTTCTGATTTAATATTGTCTTTTATTTGCAACCTTTTATGTAGAATCTTTATGCCTTTCAGCTGTATTAATTTGCTGTCGGATAGAAGATTCTATTTGTGCATAAGATATTTTTCTGGCAATTAACATTGAAATGATTGCTGTAATTCCAGAACAGATTGTGGCTATTAACATCAAAAGTGCTATTAGTTCATTCGTTTCCATTGTTCTCCTTATTTGTATTAGTATCGGTATTGTGTATATTAGGCATGACTGAAGGTGTAACATTTGTTACATTTATGCTTTCAGAATTTACAGAGTTGCCTTCAACTTGTTTGTTAAATGTTTGTGTCTTTGTTGATACCTCTATACTGCTTTTGTTTGATGAATATTTAATATTTCTTCCATTTTATACACTCCCTTTATTTTATGTTTCTGGCAGTATATCATAAATGCAGTTGA
>JALQSN010000490.1:0-38089 GCA_023690525.1 Holotrichia oblita | reverse complement strand
CCCGCTCCGTCCGTGAGACTGGGGAAAGTTGAGCCACGCGAAATGAACAATTACCATCTGACGACAATAGATGGTATTGACATTTATTATCAGGATAACATATCGACTTATTATAAAGAGCTGATTGTTAAAATTGAGAAATTATTTTTCATGAAGCGGTTGGTAGCAATTTAAAAAACTGTCTTGAAAAAGGCGTACCGGTATAAATCGGTACGCCTTTAGAAGCTGTTCTCCTATAATACCTGCTGATACCAGATAGCCTTACCCCTCAAAACATCGCCGCCAATTTTCCATAGGCCGTCATAGTCTTCCAGATACCATAAATCCCATCTGGTTTCAGGATCGCCGGAGCCTGGGCCGTAACCGTCTAAAGCTGCCGCTTCGGCATGAGTCATTACATTATCTCTGTTTAAAAGAATATTTAGTTCTTTACAGATAATTGCCACAACTTCGGCCATAGCTTCTAATTGAGCTTTAGTTGGCGGGTATGTGCCGAAATCATGCGGGGCTTTGGCGTTATAGGCACAGCATAGGGAAATTCCTATAGCATTAGTATTACGTTTCCAGGTATGGCTTTTTGTTTCGGTTAGGCTATCAGTCATGAAATAAACTTCACCATCGCCTTTAATACAAATATGGTAATCGTTAAAAACCTGGTCATACCTGCCTGCTGTCCAGTGCAGGTATATTTTATTTAAGCCCTTGCCTTTTACTTTATTCAAATAGCTATAAAGTTGCATTTTATCCGCATAGTTCATTTTGTACCCTCCCATAAAATTAATAAGAAACACCCCTAATTCAGGATATTCCTAATCCCTCTTTCGGTTAGTTGGTTTTGTTTTTTGCCAAGCAGCCCGATGAATGGCTCAAGACCTTTCATGCCGGTGTCTCTTAGATTTTCCAGGATGCTCTTGGCTTCGATAAGGGCTAGGTAAGCGCAGGTTATTTCCACCGGGGTATTACCAATCGCAAAGCCTAAAATCGTAAAATGCTCCATCTGGTGGGACAGAATTAATAAAGACATATACCACATTCCTTTAAAAAGGCTCTGCCTCATACCTTTGCTGTTGATTATATCTGTTTTCCAGGCTATGCCGAATCCCCCGGCTTCTTTGGCCAAGGCCCATATTTTGATTAAAAAATCCAGCGCAATTAAACATAATAGACCGCCCATCCCGGCGTTGTATTCGCCGAAAAGATAGGTAAATGCTCCGGCAAAAAATATTTTTATCTGCCAACTTTCGGTTAGGGCCGTCCAGAATCTTAATAAATCCAAATAATCATCTACTTTCCGTGAAAAATAAAAAGGAATACTCCTTATAATAGGAACATTCCTTCATTTGTTGAAAATTAATTTTTCAATAGGCCTCTTGCCTAATTCGGATTTTGTAGACACTCTCTAATTTATGGTTTATAATGTTTCCTATCAGGTTGTCCGGGGACGGTTAGCCTTATCTTAGTGGAAAGGAGGTTTTAAACTTCCCTGAAACGAGGTGAGGCTTATGAGTACTTTTGAAACACTATCTTTAATGATAGCTTTCGGAATGCTCGTTGCTTTTTTAACAAAAAAGTAACCGCCCCCCCGCTCAAGGTGTGCGGTTACTTTTTTTGTAATCTTATAACCCGAGGCTAACCGTTTCCGGTTAGACAACCTGCACTGGATGACTTGTTTGCTGCAGGTCATCCTTTTATTATATTATAACTTAGTAATTAATTTTATTCAAGGTTTCAATTTAATTTTTCATTACTTGCTTATACGGTTATAAGTTTCAATCTCGTGTAGACACTACCTAATGTTAGTTATTAAGGGAGTAGATATAATGAAATATTGTCCAAACTGCGGAAAAAAAGTATCAGCCGAAGCAAATTTTTGCGAATCATGCGGGATAAAATTAACCCCTTCACAATCCCCAACTGCGCCGGTAAACTTTCAATCAGAAAAAACAAATGAAACCAATACCGGGAAATTCTATCAAAAAGAACGGTTTATATGGGGTATGTTGGTCTTATTTTTCCCTGTCGGCGTCTTTTTGCTTTGGAAATATATGAACTACCATACAAATACCAAACTGGTCATAACTGGGGCTTTTTTATCTATTATTTATAAATTTTTCATCAACTGAAATTATCGGGCGCTTGGGAATTTGGGGGAAATTAAAAAAAAGCGCCTTTTGTAGACACTCTTGGAAGTATGGTTTATAATGGTTTTTATCAGGTTGTCCGGGGACGGTTGGCCTTATCTTAGTGGAAAGGAGGTTTTAAACTTCCAAGAAACGGGGTGAGGCTTATGAGTACTTTTGAAGCATTATCTTTAATGATAGCTTTTGGAATGCTCGTTGCTTTTTTAACAAAAAAGTAACCGCCCCCTGTCCAAGGTATGCGGTTACTTTTTTGTAACACAATAACCGAAGGCTAACCGTTTCCGGTTAGACAACCTGTACTGGATGGCCTGTTTGCTGCAGGTCATCCTTTTATTATATTATAACCGATTGTTATGTTTTATTCAAGTTTTTACGCTCCAGTCGTGAACATGTAGCCAAGAGGCGGTTTAAAAATATTTTTCGTTTAAAAAAAGAGCAGCGCCTTTTGTAGACACTCTTGGAAGTATGGTTTATAATGGTTTTTATCAGGTTGTCCGGGGACAGTTGGCCACTACCCTAAAAAAAAGGGGGTGGTATATGTGACTACTTATGAGGCATTGATGTTTGCTATAGCATTTGCTATGCTCGTCGTGATGATTATAGCACAGAAAAATAAATAACCGCCCTCTGCTCAAAAGTCGGCGGTTATTTATTTAACTCAATAAAACTTTCGGGCTAACCGTTTCCGGTTGGACAACCTGCACTGGATGACCTGTTCGCCGCAGGTCATCCTTTTATTATATTATAACCGATTGTTATGTTTTATTCAAGTTTTTACGCTCCCGCCGTGAACATGTAGCCAAGAGGCGGTTTAAAAATATTTTTCGTTTTAAAAAAAGAGCAGCGCCTTTTGTAGACACTCTTGGAAGTATGGTTTATAATGGTTTTTATCAGGTTGTCCGGGGACGGTTGGCCTTATCTTAGTTGAAAGGAGGTTTTAAACTTCCAAGAAACGGGGTGAGGCTTATGAGTACTTTTGAAGCATTATCTTTAATGATAGCTTTCGGAATGCTCGTTGCTTTTTTAACAAAAAAGTAACCGCCCCCTGGTCAAGGTATGCGGTTACTTTTTTTGTAATCTTATAACCCTAGGCTAACCGTTTCCGGTTAGACAACCTGTACTGGATGGCCTGTTTGCCGCAGGTCATCCTTTTATTATATTATAACCGATTGTTATGTTTTATTCAAGTTTTTACGCTCCAGTCGTGAACATGTAGCCAAGAGGCGGTTTAAAACATTTTTCGGTTACAGGAATTTGTTGGTTTTTATCGAAATATTTAAGTAAACATCCCAAAGAAAGCTGGTGGTATCATGAAATTTTGTATTTACTGCAATCGTAGTGTAAACCCTATAAGAAAAACTAACTGGTTTGTTTTGATAATACTTACCCTTATAACAGGTGGAACATGGTTGTTTATTTATCTCTTTTACTACATATTTTTTAAAAGAAAACAATGCCCGATTTGTAACGGCTATCATTTTAGATAAAAGAAAATTGTCTTATGAGTACTTTTGAAGCACTATATTCTAATATCATCTGAGTTAGGCCAGAGGTCTATTGTCGTATATGTTAACTTGCCGTTTACAAGTTCAATATTGCCAGTATCTTGTTTGTAAATAATGAATTAAATCTTTGTGTTTTTCACAGTCAATTGGCGAAAACAACTCACATGGTGAAATTATTCGGTACTTGTCTTGGTCTTTCAAGCACTTGCGCCATGTTTCCTCCATTATTTTACAGCTGCACTGATATGTTTTTCGGAGCAATTCGTTGTTTTCTGGCGGTATAACGTGAATGTGCAAAAAGTCTTCCGCCTGAACCTTTTCAACTGCCTTGTTTAAAATCATCTGCTCCGCCCAAAGCGTCTGGCGCATAAGCTGATAGAACGGTTCATAATAGTATATATCGTGGCATTTAGCTGATAACTGGTTTGAGTTGTTTATTAAGTCAGTATAACGACTCTTGCGAACCACGCCTTTATCTCCGATTGCTTTATTTTCGTTTCCATACGCTTCGGTATACTTCCATTCAATTATTATAATGACATTCCGACCATCTTCATATCGTCCGAGGATTAAAGCGTCAATTGACGTACAGTTACTTCCTCTTTTACCAGCCAACTCATTAAGATGATCTGTATCGCTGACTGCTTCAAATTGAATATATCCCTTATCAAACTCGTCTGATGCTATCGTGAGGACATCAGTAATTTTAGGAGCAATATTCTTCACCAAAGCCAAAACAGCTTCTCTATCCTGACGAATCGGGAAAAGATGATTTATACAGGCGATTTGAGACGACAATGTGTGATTTGTCGGAAAATGACCACCCCACCATGAAATATTATTGTCGGCGAAATATTTGATTGTTTCATATCTAATCGGGGCATAGATGTTTTTTGTTCTGGCTTTAAGGCAAAACGAGCGCGGACTACCCCTAAAATATCCTTCACCGGGGTCACTATAAAAAACATCTCCGTCTTTAATAAGCCTTTCCATTCGCCCATACTGTTCATTTTTGTAGCTCATACCATTCCTCCGTTTGTTTCAATATTAAACTCTATTATACCACTTTAGGGGTGAAAACAGCAGGCAAATAATCGCCTGCTGTTATCTTTTTCGTACACGCTACAGGTATTGCCTATCTCCATAAAAAATACCTGAACATTTTCAAAGTGCCGAATTTTTACAGGATTTATAAAATTAATGTCGAATAAAGGAAAAAAATCTCAATTATTGAAGGTGGGGTTGCTGTGACAGAAGCGGTAATCTTCGCGCCGCCGGAACCGGCGGAGGCGAATGGAGAAACGTATTTTTTTTCCCGCTATTTCCAACATAACCGCGAAATTATAAAAATGGTTTGTAATCGGTATATTGGGGACAAATCTTTCGCCGGAAAAATAGAACGATACCTCGGTCTGCTGACCGATGCCGCAGACTTGCCTGGTTTGGCTTCTGCTCTCGAATGGCCTGCGGTTTCAGAATATATTCTTACCGGGCAGGTATGCGCCGTCTACCGTGAACGGCGAAGGGCGAGGGGGTTCGTTTTGCTGGATGATTTTAAAATCGCTTACAGTCACGGTAAATATTCCCTGAACGACATTGAAATTAAAGAAGGCCTTATGATGGTGTGCGGCGCGGAACTCGACGTTGTTCTCTCCACCCGGGCGGAAGAACTGCTTTTGATTTGAAAATGCTAATGGCCGGCGACAGATTCGTCCCCCATCTGTTTCACCCGGCGCGACAGTTAAGCCGGCAAGATAAAACGGCCTATTTTACTTCGCTTTTGCGTCTTTTGCCCAGAGAGAATTCCTTTACTGCGCCTCAAATCCAATACCTGGAGATGTTAGCAAGAACGATGTGTTTTTCTTCCGCCGAAACGCTGGCTCTGCTCGCTCAGCAGCATAATAAAAAACGGTTTGAGGAATATGCCTCTTTTAATAAGGAAACAAAACATTTTTGGGCGTCTGATTACGCTTATCTGCTACTGCGCGGCAAATACTCCCCTCTTTGTTTGGAAAACACCATAAATAAAGCCGCAAAAATGACAATATGTGAAAAACAAACCCTCTACGGACGAATTGATTACATTGAATCAATACTATAAATAAAATGAAAGGCGGTTTCGTATGCAAAATATTTTAGAACAGTTGGAGTTTGTTTACGAGACAGACGGTATCAGAAATCGTATCAAGTTTCAAAACTTAGATGTTCTCGGTTGTACTATCCGCATTCCTGATATTGAAAAAACAAAGGAATTGACAGTATCTTATAAAGGGAACTGCGAAAAGACGCGGAGCATTATTTCAAAAGAGGAAATCAGAGCCTACCTGAACGGAATACGCCACGACGGCATCATTAGACTAAAGACCAATGATGATTGTGCAGAAAAGGGCAAAGAAGATTATATACCGCCTTCTGTCAAGTATGAAGATATAACTGAGAAGGAAATTTTAGGAATCAGACCCCTCCGCCAGACCGTTCTTGAAGGCACTGGGATATGGTGCAATAACGGCTTGCGGCTGTTAAAACTGACGGTGTCCGGCGTTCCCAGACATTATGACGCGGCAGAAGCTTCGGGCAAACTGTATTTTTATACATGTGACGGCGTATCTTTTGCGGACAATGTGCCAGCATATGACGAGTTGGCCGAAACCGTCCGGGAAGTATATAAAAACAGGTTTGTAAAAATGCCGAACGGTGATATCGAATGCTTTATGTATTTGGACAGCGACCGGCTTGGGCAGATGCTTGCGGCTATACCGGCACCCGAAAATACAAATGACCGCAAGGTTATTTTGGGAGGTTATTTGGCGATTGAATTCCCTAAACTCCCGGACTTGGATGGCAAGCATAAAGTAAGTTATTATCTGGCTATTAAAATCGCTGTTCATGATACCAATAAAAAAGAGTTTTGTGAAAAAATAATCAGCCCTTATACCGTATCCATTGATTTTGGCACGACTTCCACCTGTGTCGCGACATCTGACGACAGGGGGAGAATTTATTTGATGTCACTGTCTGGGAAATCGGACAAAGGGTATAACCAGTATGAAAACCCCACCAACCTTATGTTCTACCGGTGGGAGCAGCTTTACAAAAAATTGGCTTTAAACGATTGTCCGCCGATTTTAGTCAAAAAAAGCCCGAATACCGCCACTACTATTACAGTATTTTTGGAGAACAACCCCGATTTGGATTTGGATTTCGGACATGGGGTAAAGTCGCAGCTAGGCAGCACAGATTTAAGCACAAAAAAAATCAGCGCCGTGTTGACCAGGCTTAAAATGATTCCTTATTATATCAATCAAAAATATCCGTTCAAATTCTATTCTTACGATGACAATAAAGATATGTCTGTCCGCGCGGTCAATAATTTCCCCGGGCAGGATGAAAAAAACTTCGCCGCTCAGGATGAACAGACGTTGGATCCGGTGGCGCTGTATGGCTACCTGCTTGGCAGGACAATAAATAATCCTAAGGAAAATAAACTCTATACAAAATTTGTGATTTCTTATCCTGTAAAGTTTAACGCCGAGATTGTGGAAAGTATTCGGCGCTCTTTGGAATGTGGCATAAAAGCTTCGGTACCGAAAACATTGCGCGGCGAGGTGGAAGTCAAAATGCCGCCGAAAAATTTGGAGCCTCTTGCTTATATAAGTGCGCTTATTGGGAAAAAACCACTGACAATAAACCCCGGTGACCAAAAACTTTTTGCGGTTTTTGATTTTGGCGGAGGTACTCTGGATTTTCTCTTTGGGATTATCAGCCGCTCGTCTGACGCGAGAGCGCCGGAGATTAAAGTTTTGGCACAGGGCGGTGAAGAAAATTTTGGCGGCGAATCTCTTATTGAACAAATCTCTTTTCAGATTTATTGTGAAAATTACGATAATGAAGACGGTTTAGGTGACAACAGAATACCCATCAGACTTCCCGACAATATGCCTTACAAAAATTTTGACGGTTTGACGACCGACACGCCGGAAGCGCAAATCAACCTGAAAAAGATAAATGAAATGATTTCCCGCAATTTTTTTGAGGGGAAATTAAGTCAAGAACACGATAGTTTTGAAATAGAGTTTTTGGATGAAAACAAAGTGGGCACATCCATTACGCTTCAGGTAAACGAAGCAAGCCTTCAAACAGAATTGACGAAAAAACTGAAGGAAAAAGTAGAAAGTTTCATCAGCGATATGGACAAGGCTTTTAAAGATGTGGAAAACTACGACCGTAATAAAGTGATAGTTTTCCGCGCCGGCAACAGTTGCAAAAACAAGATTCTTCAGTCGCTCATGCGCGGCAAAGATGCCTTTCAGCAACATTTTGAAAATGTTGCTGAAATGATACCTTTAATTGACGAAACAGGTAAAGAAGACCCCTTATACGCCATTACTCCCAAAACAGCAGTGGCAATAGGGCAGATTAAAATGAGCGGTAAAAATTTTGTGATTTCTCTGCCGTCAGTTATAGCCAGATGGAACGTGGGTCTGAGAGACCCTGGCAACGAAAGCAAATTTGAAATCAAGATAGAACGCAGCGCCGACGCAAGATACTGGCAAGAAATGGACGTCATCAACAACGAGGATTTCCAGTTTACCTATTCTGAAACCACCTCGGTTGCCAACGCAAAAGATATGCCGATACATGGGCTTACTAAATCCGACAAAGGCAAAATACTGTATATGCGTGCTTGTACCGAAACAACTGTGGAATATTGTGTGCTGCCGGAGGGGCAAGAGCCGGACAACGAAGCCGAAACCGACCACAATAAGGTTTTGATTTTGAAATAAAGTGAATGGCAAGAAACTTAATATGATAAAAAGGAGATTTGCAATGAGTACAGTAGTCCGGATTTTAAACGACTTGATAAGATATTTTGACGGAAAAGATGTCGGAAAATTAAGTAATGATAATCATATGAAGTTCCAGATGTCTATTTTTGAACTAATTAACCTCGACTACAATCAGAAACTTACCGAAGCAAAGGAAATGATAATCTGTGATTACGAGCAGAGACTTAAAGACTCGAAGGAAAATTTCTTGTCTGAAAAATCCCAACTGAATTTAGATTTGAAACAAACCCGAGACGAATTAGCGAAGACGCGGGATAAATTGGCAGATACGAAAGCCAGGCTGGATATGAAGAGTGAATTTTTAGAAAAAAACGAAAAAGAACTGTCTGCTTTGCGCTCTCATCTGGAACAAGTAAAAACCGCTCATGTGAAAACAAGCACCACACTTGAAAACACCTTGCAGCGCAAAGATATGGAGCTTCAAAAAATAAAAGCCCTTTTGGAAAGCTGTGAAAATGTGTTGAAAAATAAAACCTCCACGCTGGAACAGACCGAAGTGGCGCTGCGTGACAAAAATTCCGAACTGAAAAAAGCCTTGGAAAAGTTGGCGGAAGAAAAACGCGCGTACAGCGAGCAGCAAAAAAAACTGGGGGAAATTTTCGATAGGCTGGAAATCTCCTGCAAAAAAGATGAAAGAGCATCAAAGGCGTTTAAACCACACTTGGAGATATTGCGGCTGATATACGGTTGCCCTTCCATGAGCGTTTTTTTGGAAAAAAAGAATCTATCGCCGTCCTTTGAAGAGGATGATTTTGACAATCTCGTCCGTTTCATAAGCGAAGTCGGTGAAGAAACCTCTTTTGCCTCTACGCTTCGGGCAGCGCTGAAAGATGCCAAAAATGCGGGGAAAGAACCTCTTACGCCGGTGGAACTCCAACTTATTGGAAAATTAAATGAGTATTATAAAAATAAGTTTTCTATTTCCCATGACATTCTGGAAATTTTCCCGGACGTATCCCTCAACAATGAGAGCATGGCATTTAATGCCGGAAAAATGCGCGATTTCAAGGACGAATCCAATCCTGACCCGGCTGTGCGGAAAGTAACGGCAGTATGTGTTCCCGCAGTTATGAAAAAAGAAAAAGAAAATCTGATTGTCCGTCATGCGCTTGTGCTTGGGCACTGATGCCACCCGCGCAAAGAGGTTAAAATGTATCTTCATCATTATAAAATTACCGAAGTGCTCGGTCCTGGCAAGCGGTTGGCGCTGTGGCTGCAAGGATGTAAAAAGGCCTGTCCGGGGTGTATCAATCCCGAAGGGCGTGAACCAAACGCGGGGGATTATTACCCTTTGGACAAAATAAAGCAAATTATTACCGACACGGCAGACCTCACCGGTCTTACCATAAGCGGCGGCGAACCGTTACTCCAATACGACGAACTGGCTGCCCTGACACGCTGGACAAAGGAAAATTTTCCATTGGATATTATCCTTTTTTCCGGGTACAAACTGGAAGAACTATTGAAAGAATATCCCGAGGCGGCAACAGACCTGCTATCCTATGTAGATGTGCTGATTGACGGCCCTTATATTGAAAAACTGAATACCGGTACTTACTTAAAAGGCTCCGATAATCAGCGTTTTCATTTTTTAAGCGGCAAATACAAAAATGACACCCGATTTTCGGACAATAACAAAAACCGCGAGTTTGAATTTGAGCTTGCCGGCAATGGGGAGCTTTTTTTAGCCGGTTTGCCGCCTGTTGGGTTTTATGAAAAACTTTTGAATTTGCTGCGTAGTGATAAAAACTTTGAAGAACAGGAGGATTAAGCAATGAGTGGAAAAAAGGCATCTGATGTAAGCTCACTGTTAAATCAGGGCGCTCAGGCGCGAGAAGTAAGCGAGAAAGGTTTTGCGAAATTTTTCAATGCCGCTAAAATCCAAATCGTGGAGTTAAACAAGGTTCAGGAGAATGTAAACAAGCAGACCGGCGGTGTTGACGTAAAGGTGTCGGAAGAATGTAGGCTGGAATTTGCCGAGGCTGCGAACAAGCTTGAAATGTCTCTTAAAAATTGCCGAAAGGACTTGCAAAGAAAATCTATAGATTTTGATAAGATAGAATCCGAAAATCAAAAACTGCTGAACGAATTCTACCAAACAGACCTGGAAGCGGACAGCCTTCGAGAAATTATCCGCACCAAAAGTCATTATTGCAATGATGAATTTCGGGAAGCGGAAAAAATCATCGTTAAGTATAACCAACTAGCAGAAAGCCGCGACAAACTTCGTTCGGCGGTGCAAAAAAAGGAACAGGATGCCCGCTGCGAACTTTCGGCACTAAAAACAAACTATGAGAAATTCGAGGTTCTGGTCAGGCAAATAGAAGATTTGAACAAACGGGCGGCCGAAATCGTCAATCTGCGTACAAAAGCAGAGGAAGCTAAGAGCGCCGTTGACGCGGAGTTTGGGAAAATAGACCCCCAAATCGCCGAAAAATTTATGAACACCGAATACCAGGAACTAACGGAAAAAAACGCCAGCTTTCAAAAAGCAGATGATAAAACCGCCATTGACGGCGTAAATGTTCTGATGTCTGAAGTTACTGTTTTCGCTGAAAATCTGCGGGATGCTTATACTAAGTTCTTGGAACTAAAACGCAGCGCGGAAGAAAAATATGCAGCCATTCAATCCGTTTTGAACAAACCGGTTTATGAACATCCTGAAATGCATTTTAAGAAAAACGTAAACGAGCAGGAACGGTTCATCTCTCTCGGCTGTTTTTTGGAACTCTATGGAAAAGGGCAATATATGGCTGAAATCGCCTCGCAAACCGCCGAAGTAGACGCGGCAATCAGAAATGAGAAGCATCAGGAGGCGTTTGAGATGATGGAAATATTAAACGAAACCATTGACAACGCTAGCGCTTTTGCCGGCAAATCCCAGGACAGGCTTGTCGCCACTATTGATATGGCTCTAAGATTAAAAAATGCTATGAAGCAACTCCATTATAAGGTGTTTGTGGAAAAAATTGATGGTGATTTGCTCAAAGGTTATTCCATGAAGTGCACCGGCAATGACAAAATAGTTTTGGAAGAAATAAATATTGACGAAAATGGCACCCCTGTTATCAAAATCGACCATACTGAACACATAAGCGGAACTTGCGGCGTCACTTGGAATGAAATCGTAGACACCTGGAACGCCCATGGCATTCCCACCGAGGACATAACAAAAGACGGGCGTTCAGTGTTGACAAAAAATAATCAGGGAAAAAACCCGCCCAAATCTGAAAAAAAACTTGCCAGAGGATAACAAAATTAAAATAGACCTGTCCTGGAACTTCACCAGAAAGATATCCCTAAAGCGGTATACCGTAAGGGGAGTTCCTGGACAGGTCTAATGAAAGCAGGCGGTTAAATTGATAAAAGAACCTACCGTAAACGGCGTTATTGAAACATTAAGTTCCCCTAACCCGGCGCAGCTTATCTCGCCTGACGACTATAGCAACAGAAACGCTCTTGACGAGTTGTGTTATTACTTAAATGAAAACCGTTGTGAACTGATTATGAAAAAACTCAAAGATTTACACGCTAAAGACAATGACAAGTTCGCGCAGGTTTTTAATGGGTTACTGGCGCTGTATCCATTGACGTCGGTCATTGTGAACAACTGCGAGTTTTGGAAATTTACCGGCAGAACCCTTGACGATAACCATGCCAGTTCTAATGTAATTAAAGAATTGGTGAAAATCATTATAAGATTCGTAAATCAAATTGAAGACAACATCAAAAATGTAAATCGAGATATCGAAACTTTAGAAAATGTTTATAATCAGTTGCAGTTGGAAAAAGAAAATGTGCTGGATAAAGTTAACAAAATCGAGGAGGAAAAAAGAAAAATCAGGCAGGAAAACACCGAACTGATAGATTTGCAAAACAGACTTAAAATCCTGGAGAAAGAAATTAAAGAATCTTCCCCAGAACTGATAAAACGTCAAATAAGCGAGAGAGAAGCGGAACTGGGCAATGTAAAAAAAGAAAAGGACACTGCCGAGAAAAGACTCGCGCTACTTGGCAAAGAGATGGAAAAAACTACAAATGATGATACCTCATTGCAAAAAATAGTTTTGCAAATCAGGAAAGCGGTAAAAAACTGGCCGGATGACGGCCAAAATGACCCTGATATGGGGGTGTAGCTATGTTCAAAAACAGGCTGACCTACTTTGTGGAAACCGGCATTAAACGTGGCAATCGCTTTTTTATCGCGCATGGCGAAGGCGTGAGAGATTTTTTTTACTATAGTTTTTATCGCGGTGCGCTGACTCCTATGGAAACATTTAAAAAATTTTTCTTCAATAAACAAAAAATAGATGTATTTATCCACACAAAAGGCAATCAAATTAATGTATATGAGAATGAAAATTCCCAAGCCCTTCATGCTGAAAATTTCCTGGAAACTTCCGCCGACGACCTTGAAGACATGGAACTTAACCCTGCAGCACCAGGAAACAATAAAGCAGACACGGCAGTCGAGCGAACCAAAGAAGCAGTTGGCAAAGGTACAGATGTTGAAAACAAATGGAGCATTATTTTAAATGAAGTCACAACGAAACCTGAGAAACAGTTCGCCATGTTTTGCGAGGAATTTGACTGGACCGTCGGACTGTATAATTCCAACCAGGATGCGACAATTGGTTTTATAAAAAAAGTACGCGACCTTGCCAAGCTCAATAACATCTGTCTCGTACTGTCTCTTAACGACATAGAAAAATTGCGGCCGTTCGATTTCCCCATTGAAGGCAAACATACCATGATGATTGCTAACCCCACGGCGGACGAAGTGGAATTTGCTTATTTGCGCCGGTATTTTAAAAAGTATGCTCTTGACGCGCCGGTGCCGAACAACCTGCTTGTCCGGCTAAGAAATGTGGCGGAGGCGGTTTCCTCCAGTAAAAAATCCCTGCGGGAAGCCCTGCATATCCTAGAAGGAGTTATACGCGAGAAAGGCGCTGAATTTAACCGCGATGATTTTAAAGAAGCCATCGAAAAAATCGTGGAAGAAAATATAAGCATGGATAATGTCAAAATTGATAAAGCAAAAATAACTGACGTCCGAAAGATGATTCAAGATTTTGTGGACGGAAAATCGAAGGACAAAGGTTTTATTTTAACCGGCCCGCCAGGTACAGGCAAAACCTATCTGGTCAAGGCGCTGGCCAATGAATTTAACTGTTATTTGGAAGCGCCAAGCCTGGCTGATTTAAAAGGCGAATATGTCGGACAGACAAGCCCCAAAATTAAGCGGCTGTTTGATACTGTGCGCGCTAATGAACCGGCAATTATTTTTATTGATGAAGCTGATACTATCTTCCCTAGCCGCAACTTAACCGGAAGTGGTTATTCAGACAGTTTCAACCTGGACATGGTAAATCAGTTTTTAGTAGAAATTGACGGTTTAACCACCGGGAAACAAAGGGTATTTGTCATTGCCGCCACAAACAGAGTCGGCGTTTTGGATAACGCGATAAGCAGCCGCCTGAAAAAGCGGATTGAGATACCGTTGCCGGGAAAAGAAATGCGGATATTGCTTTTAAAAGAATATTTACAACCAAAAGGGCTGGTATTTGACAATCTGGAATCTTTGCTTGACTATCTGGCAGATAAGACAGAAATGATGTCCGGCAGAGATATTAAAAACTTTGCCGAGGAAGTGGAGCGCAAGTGCCAGGAAAACAACCTCAATCTGAGGGACATAACAGCCGACAGCGAAGAGGTTCGCAATTCTTTTAACCAGGCTTTGAAAGAAACGGAAAATATAAAAATTGATGAACTTGAGCGCGAATTGAACGTGAAGGTCCATAGGCCGACAATCAATGAAAACAACTCGCGTGAATCCTATTACGACGATATCATCGGCTATGACGAAGTTAAAGCGAAAATTAAAGACTTTGCGTGGCAAATGAGAGAGGGGAAGAAACTGCACGAAAAAGGCGTCACCCGCGAACAGGGCATTATTTTATATGGTCCGCCCGGAAACGGCAAATCGGAAATAGCTAAAGCCACGGCTCAGGCGAACAATATGTACTTTATTAAGATTGTTAGCCGGACGTTAATCAGTGATTCCCTGACAAAATATATTGACAACATCAATAAAGTGTTTCAATATGCGGTACAGCTTTCAAAATAAGCGCTGAGGACAGCGGCGGCGTGTTGCTGTTTTTTGACGAGTTTGATTCTCTGGCATCTAACGAAGTGTTGAGTAAGGCGGTGCGCGGAACATTTCTGAATTGTTTGGACAATAAAAGCGACGGAATCCGACATCCTGGCGCGAAGGTTCTTTTAATGGCCGCCACAAATTTTTATGAAAAAATTGACGAAGCTGTTGCGCGGCCAGGCAGATTTGACGAAAAACTGCTCATGAACAACCCTACAGAAAAAGAAGGTATCAGGATATTACTCCAAAAATCGCAAAATGACGTCAGCTTATTGGAGGATACGGCGCGTAAAGCGTACGAGTGCCAAGTGAAATTGGAACGCAAAAATATTGTGGAACGGGAATATAAAAAATTCGCCAACAACATTAACCTAACAATAGATATGTTTGTCAAAGCCAGCGGCACTCAAGGTGCGGTTGACTTTACCAAATTGAAGGAACTCTTGGAAGAACAATACAAAAATGAAACATTATCCGGCGTACAGACCAAAAACCTTTACGATGCTCTGAAAAGAGTGGCCTTACGCTGCAATTCTATGGATAATGATGGAAAGTTATTAATTAGCGACAACATAGTGGATACCTATTTTAAGAATGATTGTTTTTCAAGGGGCTGAGATAAATGCGCGAAATAAATAATTTTCACGATATTTACAAGATTGATGATTCCCATCATAAACCCCGGCGTTCCGGCAAGGTGGCCAGTTATACCCAAGCCGTTCTCGACACCGCGACCGAAGCTTTAGAAATCGCCCAGTTAAACATTGACCGCCGCCGAATATCGCAAAAAAAGAAACCGTATAATTTAAAGCGTTGGCTGGCGGCGGTGGTGTGCGCTGCTGTATTGCTGGCGGTGGGGTTGTCATGCGGCGTTTGGCTGTTCAAAGGTGAAACTGTATCGACAAAAACATTGCCAAATGACTCGGCTGCCTCAAATGACAGTGATTTAGTAACCGAATACGGCGTAATCGGGAAGGAGATTGTGGATGATTATTACAGAATTTATACCGATAAAGATTTTGTTATGTATTGTGCCGTACCGAAAGATTATCTGGTCGGCGAATCTATTGGCGGTGGAAACCGATTAGCGTTGCGTTCGCCAGACGGTTCGGCGATGATGTATATCGGAATTGTGAAAAATACCTTGAAACTTAAACCTGCCGAAATTGCCCGGCAGTATATAATTCAACTCGGAGGCGAAAATCCATATTATGCCGTTGGTGATTCATGGTACGCCGTGTCGAATAGAACCGAAGACAATGCCTATTACCGAAAGTGTTTCGTATCTGATGAATTTATCTATTGGTTTGAGTTTAACGTGTCGAACGAGACTACCGAACCGGCTGCGCAATATATTGAATATATCGAGGCGCATTTTAGCCTAAATAAGCTACAATAATGGCATAAGTAGATGGGTTAGGCCAGAGGTCTATTGCTTTTTTAACAAAAAAGTAACCGCCCTTCCGGGCAAAACAAAACCCAGCCGGACTAATCTTGTCCAACTGGTTTATTGTGGTATAATGTGAAAGAGGGAAGATTGCAGCTTCCCTCAAAACTGAATAAGGAGGTGGTTTTCGTGCGCTTAAAGATTGGTAATTTCAAGCTGGCAATCTCAAGCGAGTTTGTTCTGATAGTCTTTTGGATTATCAGAGAACTATTGAGATAACCTCCCCATTCATATGAGCCGCCCCTTAGGCAAGGGCGGTTCATTTCTTTAGTATATTCTTATTATACCCCATTTTATGCAAGTTGTAAACTTGGCATATCTATAAAGATGAGCTTTTCAATCTCGCATAGACACTAAAAAAACCCGCTAAATAGCGGGCTTTTCTTTTTCGGCTTTCTTCCGGCGTTTCTTCTTTGCGCCTGTCCCGGCATCGTCAAGACAGCATTCTGTGGTTTCTTCTTCCGGTTCATCCATGCCGATGCAGTCGCCAAGCTCTCCTGGTAACGGAGCGTGGCGCACAATTGGGATACCGTTTTGGTTAAGATGCGACATTACTGAGAGTAACTTGGGTTTGCCTGAGTTGAACGCTCTTAACAGTCTTCAAAAAACCAGGATAGCCGAAAACATCCTTAGTGAGTATAAAGCTCGTGAGGGCGTTTACGTCAGTCATAGTCAAAAAAGGGTCCGGGTCAATAAAAACTAACGTTGTGACCTTGTTTTTGTCGTTATTAAAGGCAATTTCCAATTGGTTTGCATCTGTTGTAGCCATGAGTAATCATTCCTTTCGTTGTAATTTAAGTCCTGCGATTAGGCGGTAATAATGCATTCGTCTTTAAGCCACATGTCGGGAACTTGATTCGCGAACATCTTTTTGGCCTTAGTTTTAAAGTCAAGCATGTCATCGTCAGCCAATTCGCAATTAATATTGGAGTATGTCCGGTTTTTGTAAGTATAGCCGCCGTCTTCCTTCGGGTATCTTACCTTCATGACAAGTGAGCGTTTCTTGTCTGTTCTTTCTGAAGTTGCCATTATGGGTTTACCTCCTTTGATTTATTTAGGTGTATTCCTCGATTTATAACATTCAGCAATGACAAGTTTTTCAACTATTTCGACGGTCAACATAATATATTTTTATCTGGCCCCGCTAACCTACATCGACCAGCTTCTCCCGCAACTTTTTTAGCCCTCTTCTCTGCAAATTAAACACCGCTTGCGGAGTAACGCCTATCTGTTCAGCCGCTTGTTTTAAGGTCAATTCGCCAAATACCGTTAAATCTATAGCCGTTTGTTGCCCAGGCGATAGCGCAAGTAAACTTTCCCTGATTTTCCGCATTCGCTGGCCGCTATCCAATCTATCCGGCAGGTTGTTCAGCTCCGCATCTTCTACCGGGATGGCGGCAAAAATATCTATCTCCTCATCATCCTGACTTGCTATTGACGCTACCTCCCTCTGCCACTTGCGCCTCTCTTTTTTAAATAAATTCCAAATCGCGTATCTAACCCGACTCTCCACATATCCGGCAAATTTTATCCGCCTTGACGAATCATAGCTTTTAACAGCTTCGGCCACAGCCAGCCAGCCTTCGGCCAAAGCGTCTTCCCTGATGCTGGCCAAATGGGCCTGACAAGCGTGTTTCTTAACAAGCCCGGTAAACCTGCGGCAGATTTCAGTAAAGCTCGCTTCATCGTTTGACTGCGCTCTAGTAACTAATTCGTCTAAATCAATATCTTTCAGCATATTTTCACCTGCCCAATATAAAAAGCCGCCTACATTTTGTAAGCGGCTTAATCTCCATGATAGTACTATATCATATTATTATGTCCTTGTTGTTACCCTTTTTTCAAAATTTCCAAAAACTATTGACAAAGATATAAAGCCTGATTCAGTTATATTCCTTCCTTCTTCAAATTTAGTAAATAAAAAAACTTTCTTCTCTTTTCATAAAATTGTCTTCGTCCGCAGGGAGGACTTAAATTCTCCCAGGTCAATCCTTCGCTTACTGCCTTAAGTATATAAGGATAAAGTTCTTCCCCGGCCTCTATAGCGGTCTTTTCTATAAGTTCAATATCTTTACCTAAAATAATTGCCCTCTCTGCCCTATTGGCCGTTGGATTGGAAATATGATTTCCTCTTAGCATCTGGTCAGGGCGAGAAAAAGAAAAATTCGAAGAAGAATAATAACACCCATTTTTTTCTTTTATCATCTCTTTATATTGCAGGCAAAAATTAAGTAATTCCCTGTATTTATATTTACTAACACCATATTTGGCAAGCTTTAAATCCCGTTTATTTGACAAGTTTTTCCCTCCTCTGCCGCATTTTTATTTTTGAAGTTAAATATTGGAATTCGGGTTGCTTTCAGCATATTATGTATAGAGTAATCAATTCTTGGAGGATAAAAAAAATGGAAATGTTTGCAACTGTAATTCAGGTAAACTCAAATAACTTGTTGGTCAGAGATTTGGCCACAGGAGAAGAAATCAGAGTTAATTTCCGTGACGCCCGCAGATTTTCTGCTGGTGACAATATCAGAATCACCTTTAGCGGCGCGATGACGCACAGCCTTCCTCCCCAAATTAGCGCAATTTCCATTCATCTAATGTCCGGCCAGCAACCTCCGGCGGCTTCCAGTCATTCTGAAATCAGAGGAATTATCATTCATAGAGGCCGGAACTATCTGAGGATAAGAGATTCCAGAAATAGACAAATAACTGTCCGCTACCGTTATTCCTATCATTTCTGCGTTGGCCAACACGTTCGGGTTAGATTTGAAACTATGTTTATAAATAACCAGACTACAGTCAACGCAACAGATATAATTCCTATATGCTAGGCCCCAGGCGGCTTCTAACAGGCGGCTTCTGACAGCCGCCTATTTAATTCACTGTATAGCAAGCCTTTTACTGCCCATTAGCTGGATAACATTAGAATTAATCCTGGCTTCTTTTTGGCGGTTACACACACTTTCATACAGTTTTAAAAACTGCGCCCTGGCTACGCCAATTTGGCTGGTGGGAGTTTCACATAATCCAATCCAACCCATAGAAAGAGCCGCCATTTCTATTTCCGGCGTACTGAATACCGGTTTTTTATAAATAAAAGCCTCTTCCATTTGTCTTTGAACCTCATGCCAGGCTTGGTCAGGGGATTTTGGTTTAGTGTTACTTACTTCTTCCAGCACTGTTTGCGCGGCTTCCATTATTTCAGCTATACTGGGGAAAAATTTGCAGGTTCTCATACATTTTAAAACTCCTGCGGTAAGCTCCGGCTCAGTCAATTCGGACAACGCTATGGCATAGGTAAAAATATTTCCAGACGCTATCCTGGCATTAGGATAAGCTAATATTAAGGGTTTCAATATTTCCGCCGTTTTCTGCTGCCTGGGCGTCAAATCGGCTATATTCACAGTCCGGCCTCCTTGTAAAAAAATCATCTATAGACTTATTCGCTGCAGGGTTATTTCTGAATTCCCGCGTCTTGGGGCAAAAGTTCATTTTTGCCTGCAGTTGGTCAAACTTTTCCCGTAATTTTTGGGAACTAAGGATATTTGTTTGCCAAAAGGCATCTTTCTGGCACCAATCAATTACAACGGCTATTTCGGTCAAAGTCCGCTTGTCCTGCTCAACCATAAGACGAATCTCATTCGCCCATTGGTTAAGGTTAGAAGGGCTTTTGAAATTAGGCGTATGTTCCAGAATGCGGTTTTTCAGCCGTTCAGCCAGCTCCAAATGCTCTTCGGAAAAATTGTATTTACAGCGGCTGTTTTTTTCCGTCCCGGCTTCTGCAGGGATAAGAAGATTATTTTCTCCTTTATTTTTATTTACTTTACTTTTATTTACTTTACTTTTATTTGGGTAATTTCCAACCTGTTTATCGGGGTTTTCTCTGTGGTTTATTGAGTTTTCCCGGTCTTTTATTAAAAACGATATTTTTTTGGTATCTTCCGGGAAATCAATCACCCAAAAATCAGATATTATTTCAATTTCTTTCCTGGCTGTTATGGCATTTAAAAAACGTCTTTGAATACCGCAGGAAGTAAGGACTGCGAACGAGTTAAAAATGTTTTTATCAAAAAAACCACGCTTAACCAATTCATATACAACATCATTCGCTAACGAAGGGGTAATATTCTTACCCGCGCGTTTCGAAAATATGAGGGCCTTGTCTCCGCTCCAATCGGTATAATAGCCGTTTCGATATATCATACATAACAGTTTAATTATGATTAGTTCGCCTTTTTCATCAAATCTGGCGGCTATATATTCCACCTTGTCATCAGAAAAAATATCCACATCCAAGGGAAAGTAATCCAGACCGCTTTTAAGTGGGCGCGCCATTGGCCACACCTCCATCTAATGCATTATTTTCAGTAGAAATCAATTGCGCTTCAAGTTCCACGACTTGTTTTCTCAGGGAATCATTTTCCCATTTGAGCGTATTGATAGTCATATCCCGGTCAGATAGCGCCTTTCCGAGAGCTTGCAAAGCTTTTGCTGTGTAATCCATTTACTTAAACCTCCAATTTTTTAATTAAATTTAGGAACTGTCAATAAATAACTTGGACAGTTCCTTACTTTACGCCCCAAAAATTTCTTCTTCCATCTGCCAAACTATTTCGTCCCTATCAAAGGGCATGGGCCTTACATCCATAACCGTTTTGGCAACCTCCAGACAGTCTTTATAAGAAAGCTTCAATTCCTGGCCATTTGTCAACTTGAAATAACAATAATTTTGGGAATCGTATCTGCCGGGTTCATTAGCAAATTTTAGTTCCGGCATAATACCGCAGGCCAGGCAATTAGGAATTATTTTGACGTTGGTTTGGTTTTTTAGTTTTTTATTTTTTAGGCCGGACATTTTACTTAGCCTCCATTTTGTCATCTTTTTGCTCCCCGGGGCGGTCTTTTAGGTTAGAACATTAAGTTTTGTTTCCTTTAAGACACTTTAGGGCTAAAAAAATTTCCAATTTTAAATAGCTCCCATTCAAAAAATCACCCCCCTCAACTTTTGTGTCCTTTAAGCTACTTTAATTTTACCAATGCCGCCATTCTTTGTCAACCCCTTTACGACACTTTTTTCTTAGAATTTAAAAAATATGTTGCGAAAAAGACACGGAGGTTTTATAATATACATACTGATACTATTTCAAGTCTAAAATATAGATATAAATTGGGCTAGATTTTAAAGTGGTATAGTATTACAATAATTTTAAGGAGCTGCATTATGGAACTCAAAGATAAAATATATCTAAAGAGGAAAGAATTGGGTTTAACCTTAGAAGAAGTTGGCAGCGTTGTCGGAGTTGGAAAAAGCACTGTTCGCAAATGGGAAACCGGCGAAATTGATAATATGAAATTGGATAAAGTCGAGCTGCTGGCCAAAGCGCTAAAATGCTCTCCTGCTTACCTTATGGGTTGGGAAGATGAAAAAAAAGTTGATAATACTATTCTGGCTACTAAAAATCCCCCCTCCCTCCCCCCGCTCACCGCCAAAGATGAACGCAACATCCAAAAAAGACTTCAGGCAGTATTGGACGACCTTATGCCTGAAAATGATGTTCTGGCTTATTATGACGATGAGGAGCCGTTAACAGAGGAAGACAAAGAATTACTTCGAATATCACTGGAAAATACTATGCGGTTGGCCAGACAGATAGCAAAGCAAAAATTTACCCCTAAAAAATACAGGAAATAATTTGGGGAGGATTTGTAGGTGGACATTAAAACCATCGTCAAAAAACTGATACGGGTACACGAAACTAACTGTCCATTTCAAATAGCCAAAGAATTAAAAATCCGTATCCTATATGAAGAACTTGGTGGTACAATGGGGTATTTCAGCAAAATTTCCAGGATTAAATTCATTCATATCAATCAAAACCTTAACCAAGTACAACGTAAGCTTACTTGCGCTCATGAACTTGGACATGCTATACTGCACCCAGATATAAATACGCCATTTTTAAAGCGCCATACTTTTTTTCAATTGGTAAATATGAACGGCAGGCAAATACATTTTTAGTAGAACTTTTATTATCAGATGATTTTATAAGGGAACACCACAAATATGGCGAATGCAGCCTTTATGACCTGGCTAAATGGGTTGGTATTCCTGAAAAATTAATTGAGTTAAAAAAATAGAGGTCTAGGTGGTGTCGTCACAATATCCCAATGCCCTATACCGGCTATTTTTGAGCCATACTTCGTTAAAATTTCTTGACATAGCCCCACTAAGTCTGCGAAATTTTGCCTCGTCTAGCTCAAAAATAACTCAGTATAGGTCATTTTGCTATTGTGACGACACCACCTATCATCAAAAAAAAGAGACAACCAAAGCAAAAATTATTTTCTGCTTTAATTGTCTCTTTTTGTTTTTCTAATTCCCTGCCTGATAGCTTATCTGTTAGTATATTCCATCTCGTCAAGTAATTCCTGCGGAACATTTTTGCCCAGGTAATTGATTTTTTGAATCATGCGGGACAATTTTTGTATACGTTGCTGCTTCTTTAAGTCAAAGCGGTTAAGCAAGTCCGAAAATAGCGGAAACCGTTTAAGCTTTTCCCGCGTTTCGGCTGAAAAAGGGCAGTATGTAAACAATATCTTACGGGCAACTTTATTAAGGCGCGAGGAACCGTTTAGCTCATACATCATCCAGTCCGCATAGTTTAAGGAAAATACATTTCTATAATGATTACGGGCGCGCGCCAGCTCGATTTTGACAGATTCCTTGACATCAGAAGAAAGTTCGGAGTTATTCCGGTAAAATTGCAGATAGAAACAGAACTCACTGGTAAGCGATGGGTCTGATAAATCATTCCAGTGAACACCTTGGATACGCTTACATATTTCCCAACGGAATTCACTGGTTAGGCGTATAAGCAGCATTTTCAGGTCGCTCTGCAGGAAAACCGGCATAAACATCCGCGCCGCAGTGGTCCGCTTTCTGCCTTCTATCTCCTGCCACATAATTCCGCGAGCGCCTACATTGGGCATAAGTATGATATCTGGCAATATTTCTATATGCACAGTTTCCTTGGCTGAGTCCAGTTCCTTGATGGAATACATTACTTCACGGAAATAGGCGGAAAAATCAATGCTGCGGATTTCGTCAAGCGTATCTTTCAGTAAAGCCGGAGTAACTAACGAAACTTCCAACTGGCGCTGGACGTTATTGCTCGAAAACAAGGGGCAAAATGTGGAAATAGTCCCATAGGTTATCTTATTTACAACCGGGAATACATTTTTTAACTCAAAGCGCAGCTTCTCTCCCATGTCAGCCAAAAGACGAATCTCTTCCTTATTATCTACCTTGCCTGCAGCTTTCAAGCCGCGAATATAAGCAGGGTAATCCTCTTCCAGCTCATTACGGCAAGGCTCTTTTTGACCGTTGTATATAGCTGTCAGCCACTCCCGAATTGTATAAACGCCTATCTCGGAATTGCCCTTTAACGAGTCGGCGATGGAGTATAAATAATCCGCGTTTTCATATCCCGCCAGCGCGGCGTCAACATACCCGAAATTAAGAAACATTTTAATAATAGTGGGCGGGGTGGGGTCTTCAAGGCTTTTTATGAATACTGGCTGATATATTTCATAAAAAATCTCGGTTAGTTCCCTCCGCAGGCGGCAGGCGGCATCTTCCGCGCTGTTTTTGTCGTAAAGCTTGGTATATTCATGTACATTGCGAATAAATTTACTGCATATTTCCTGGGGGCAGTCGGAGTATTCCAGGATAATATGCAGCGAATCGGCCAAATTCTGTTTTAGGCCGGAGGCGGCAGGAGCGTCTGTTATTGTTTGAGACTCCCGTTGGGCAGCCAGAGTTTCCTTATATGAATTCAGGCGTTTTTCGTAATAAGAAGGATTTATGCCTGTCATGTCGGTCAGTAGTCCTGTTAACGGCGCTATAAGCATCTCCACAGCGGCATCGGCGTCTTTAATATTGAGAGAGTTAAAATGCAGTTCAGAAATAAGGGCAAATAAGTCATGTTCTTCATCATTTAGGAAAACCGGGGAAATATCTGTTAAATATTTATTATAGTCCCGGCAAGCATTTAATACCTGCAGGGCATCATCAGCGGCTTTACGGATGAATCCCAAAGCTATTCCGGGTTTATTATTAAAAAACCCCTTACGAACGGCTTGGTCCAATTCCTTTATTTCCATATAATAAGCATATACCCATTCATCTATCAGGTCTAACTCCGAAAACGGCGTAACCTCCGAAATTCCCCCCAGCTTTTTGGCTGTAAAGGCGTACAACGTACATAACTGCTCATATTGCTGGTATATCTCATTAACCAGCTCATAGGCCCTGTCGGTCTTTTGCTTAAGCGCAATCTTGTATTGCAGGAGGTTTAAAATCTGGCGGCACATGGAATTAACCAATAAATTTGCAATATCCGGTTTATCCCGCAACAAAGCTTCCAAGGCGCTCAAATTTTTATAAGGGTAGGAAAATATTGTAACATCCGAAACAGCGGTATAGGTACAGCTATAGATACCCACACTGAGGTCACAAATACCTAGCATATCGCCTGGTTCAAAAAGAAAAGTCCGTCCGTCAAATGAAGCTTCCACACTTCCATTGGTTATAATTAGAATTTGTTGCAACGGCGCGCCTTCGTCGCAAATAACGAAGTTTTTTTGATATTCTGATAGTGCCATAAAAATCCCTCATTTACTAATTATTATTCTATTTGGTTGGGATAAATTGCTTAATCCACTCAGCAAATCCCTGCGGTTTTCTGGTTTGGATAAGCACAATTCCCAGGCCGGTAAATCTGCATACTAAGCCTTCGCCTGAGGTAAGGCTGGAAATTAACCCGGCGGAAGAAGCTTTTTCTATTTTGTAATTCATATAATCCGCCCAAGCGACCAGATGACCGTTATCAACGATAAATTCTTGGCCAGGGTCCAAATTAATAGCGTGAATGGCTCCATAGCTATTAATAAAAACTGTTCCTTTACCGGTTATTTTTAAAATAAAGAAGCCTTCTCCTGAGAATAATCCCCTGGTCAAATTTTGCAGTTTACTATCGACATTTATATTTTGGGTAGCCGCCAAAAAACCGTCTTTTTTGAACCTGCAGCCCATAACTGCCGTCAAGCTCCACATCAATAATATCTCCAGGAGCAACCGGCCCTAACAATACTTCACCGGCTCCACGCTTGGCAGTTAAATGCTGAAAGAAAAAATTTTCACCTGATATCATTCTGCCAATACCGCTAAAAATGCCGCCTTCAACGTTGCCGCTTACCTCAATGCTACTGGAAGCGGCAATCATTGCGCCTGATTCAGCCTTGACCATTTCTCCTTTGTCCAGAAAAAATTGAACGATAGAATAAGCATTTTGATATAATATTTCGTAACGCAAAAATATTCCTCCCCTAAATAAAATTAAGCTAAATCCACATTCGCGATTTAATATTTTTAATTGCAAATGTATCTGAGAAAATAAAGGATAATATGGACATTATTAGAATATTATAATATAATTTTAGCCATAAAGGAATTAAATTCGGGAAAATTAAAAATTGGAGAATGATTTCAAAATGTTGTTAGAGTTATCAACATTTATCTGTCTGAAATTACGAATTATTCCCTTCCTAGAAAGAAATCATTGTCTGCGCTGTTTTTTCCGTCAAGTATTTTTATAATTAAAATAAACGCTAAAAGCGGATTGCTTTTTTTAAACAATTAAAGCAGTTCCGTTTTTAGCGTTTTTATTTAGCGGTTTTAGTAATAAACCTAATTTTAAAAGCAATGTCAACAGGTTAAGAAAAACCATCAGCAATTAACCTTTTGATTATGATGGAAAACAGAGTTTCTTGGGTTAGGATTTCTATGAACAGTTCTGTTAGGACGAATCGGGACAACAAATCGCTTAGCTTCATCAAGTATATCATTTATCATTTGTGCTTGTTTGTCAGGAGAGGGTTGAGCAATAACTAAAATGAGTTTATCTTTCAAGATACCGACAAGTTCATTCAAATTGACTTTGTAATCATACTTACTGTCTTTGTCTTTTCGGGAGGCTTCAATTTCCGGTTGCACATCAAAGGCAGCGCTAGCCAAGAAATTGACCAAATACATTGAGGCAAAAAATTCTTGTTGCACACCTTCTACAGACCTTGCTGAAAAATTCTCAAGTTGCAGTTTTTTCTTGATAACTGCGTTTACCATCTTTTTTGAGCCAGACGTATCCATATGACTTGGTTTGTGCATCAATATCCAAATTAAACTTTGTTTTTACACGCATAAGATAAAAAAATCCTTTTGATTCGAGTTCTTCAATGAACTCGAAAGATGCATAACCTCTATCGTAGATGTTGAGTTTTTGTCATTTGCACACAAATCTTTAGTGGCATTTATGTGTTGCAAGGCAAGAGTTCTCTCGTCTTAATTTTGTGACTGAATAAATTTGAGAAAGGTGTTGGATATAGGATGATTATAACGACAAATATACCGGCTATGAATGTAAACAGAAACTTGAAAAACATTACTGAAAAAACGCTGCTGTTTCTGAAAAGCTCTCTAGCGGATTACGTATAAATAAAGCGGCTGATGACGCGGCTGGGCTTGCTATAAGTGAAAAAATGCGAGCTCAAATCAGAGGGTTGCAAACGGCTAGCCGCAATGTGGAGGACGGTATAAGCCTGGTTCAAATCGGTGACGGCGCATTACAAGAAATAACAAATATGCTACAGAGAATCCGCGAGCTTTCCGTTCAAGCCGCGAACGATACAAACACGCAAAGCGACAAAGAAGCGATTCAGAAGGAGGTCGATAAGCTTATATCTGAGATAAACATACAGTCGCAAAGCGCCAATTTCAACGGAATACCGCTGTTCGACGGTTCCCATATGGGAGCATATGGGTATACTTATGGTTTAAAGAATGTTCCAATCACGAGCGGCGGGACAAACCCAACGGTAACCACCCCTCCTCACAGTCTAACCCAGCTCCAGATTGGCGGGGCGAATCCGCCGGATTTCCCAATGGAAGGTATTTTTGCTATAGAGGTGCAGGAGTTTGGCCGCGAAAAAGTTACCGCAGTAATAGATTTTGGTAGTAGACAATTTATTGTGCATCAGGGTCTGCCTACATCACCGCCACAGTCAATACCTTTCACAGAACCTTCCATCGGGGACTTCAGCCGGACTGATTTTGATCAGTTCTTTATAAATACGTTTACTAATCCGCCGGACGGGCAAGGACCGATTGCCTCATACACTTCTTCATCTGGGGTGATTAGCGTAACCACCGTTGGATTTGGCGGAAGCCAGGCATCGGTAGAAATTGGGAAAAGAAACTTTACTCCTGCGGAAGTGACCAATCTGGGATTATCCACCGTCAACAACCCAGTGACTATTACTCCTTTCGTCAAATACGTAAACTCATCGATATTTGGGGAAAATAAGTATATTTATTGTGACCAATTGCCTTATAATTTTATCGGTCTTGACCTCAATGATCCTACTGATCCTAATAAACTTAAGAAACTAACCACAAACGATCCTGTTCCTACTGAGCAGGATTTATGGGATATGATTCCGGATGATACGGAGTTCATCTTTCAAATACAGGAACTAACCTTGCATCCTCCCGATGCATACCATCCTAACGGTTATTATTATGACTCTCCTCCCCAAAACATTATGCATACAGCACCACCGATTACAAAAGCTGAACTCGGTACAAACTTTGCGAACGTTAATAATAATCTCGCCGAGTTTCTCTCTAATGATATCAATTTTATAGGTGCTTCAATCAACATATCTCATTTTGTAGATCGGGAAGGAAATGTGCGAATATCCTTAATTAATCCATCTATCCCTAACCCTGAAATATACCCCCCGAGTAACAACCCTGCAGGTAAATTTTCAGGAGCTGGGAATTGGGTGATTAGAACCTCCCCCGCTCCAACACCATCCATAGCGCGACAACAACACCACCAACGATAAGAAGCGATTATCCTCTTACAATATCCGATGAAATCGGCACTCTTACAATTACAATCGGCGGTATACCAAACGCGCCACCCTCCAACAACACAAAAACCGCAACGATTGTCGTAGATTTCGCCAATAATACTATTACAAGCGCCGCTAGCGGATCAGTTAATTTTACATCCAATGGCCCAAATGATACGACTGATATGCTTAATACGCTTAATCAGGTGTTGAATCACTCCGCCCACGCACCGAATCCGCCCAGTATATTTCCAGATGCATCTACCAACCAATATTTGATAGGTGTTGCGAGCGTAAATACAACAAATGGGTGGTTGGAAATAGCGCTTTCTGAGAGCTGTTTCAGTATCAGTATGGCCGAAAAGGAATCCGACAGACCGATTCTATTACATCGCTATTACTACCAAAAAAACGGAATAGAAAAACCACCCCCGAAAGGACTGTGGATTCAAGGCGGAGCGAACAAAAACGAAGGGCTTTTTATCTACATACCGCGTTTGGATGCGTATGACCTTGGAATTATGATAAGGGCAGTGGATCACGCCGTCCCTAACGGCTCGCACAGGGTTCCAGGCGGTATAAACGGCGACAATAGTATAGCCGGAACCGGCGGTGTGAATATGGGTGACGCAAGCTACACTACCGACGCAAATATTGAACCTCAACCTATGGGCTACGGATTGGACGTCACCACTCAAGAAAAGGCCAACGCTGCAATAAAGATAGTTGACAATGCCATAGAAATTATAAGTTCGGAGCGAACACTGCTTGGCGCTTCGCAAAACAGACTTGAGTACATGGGCAAAAACGTTGATACCACCGCGGAAAATCTGACATTCGCCGAGAGCCGAATCCGCGATACGGATATAGCAAAAGAGATAATAGAGTATACAAAAACTTATACTATTCTGCAAGAATCCATGTCTATGCTGAATCGGGCGAATAAAGCTCTGGAGAACACTTTACAGTTGTTCCGCTAATATGGGTGTTTGCAAACATATAATATAATTACCATGAAAAAATCGACATCATAACAAAAGGCAGCAACGACATTGCGGCGGTGTAACCATTAATTTGCACCAAGGAGAGTGTGAGAATCTATGTTTAAAGAAGAATGTATTATATCATCTATAACCTACTGGAACCAAAGAATTAGCCCACATGGAAATGATAGCGGCTTTAGTATACAAACTTACGGAGGGAGCTTGCTGCAAAGACTTTGAAGAAGCTGGCTGGGGCGGGCAATTTGTTCAACATGACCATGGACTATTTTGGTCTGACGCTAACGGCGTTCCCTGGTCGGCAAAATATATTGGCACTTTAGGAGACCCTATTGCCGACCTTACAGAAAATATGGCAGCAGAACAAAAAGCTCGCGCTACTTATGAACATCTGATAGCCTGCACCGACGACCCTTGTGTCAAAGATACTCTTAGATTTTTGTGGCAGAGAGAAGTTGTTCACTTTCAGCGTTTTGGCGAAGTCTTGAACCACGTCCAGGAATGGGTATGCAAACCGAAACATATTTTTAAAGGACATAAGTGTGACTGCTGAGTAGACAAAGGAAAGTAGTGTTTTGAAAATCTGAAACCGGACAGCATAGCCTGTTCGGTTTTTTTGTCTGGATTAGGGAGGTGAACCATACTGATTTAAGTAGATTTAATGTTAATTCAAAATATATCACGGAGGTGGTCAATGATGCCGACTATAGTAGACCTCTTACCTAACCCATCTAATATCATCTGAGTTAGGCAAGAGGTCTAGTTTCAAATAAATATAGCCAATTTATATGTAAAGTGATAAAATGACTATAGATGGTAAAGTCAGGAAAAGCGCCAAAAATTAAAGGAACTTAATTAAATGAAATGGCATAGATAAAAAACCCTCAAAAAAAGCAAATCTTCCGAAATAGAGGGGCACTTTTTATTGAATGGACAGGTAACCTAAAAAAAAATCATATCTGTGTTTATGTTGTAGATATTAAAGAGTTTCTAACGCCTGAATTAACGCCTTATATTTTAAAATCGCGCCAAAAACGTATTAGCAGTTATGTAAAACCGGAAGACAAAGCAAGATGTCTTGTTGCGGGATTGCTTGAAAGATTCGTATTGGGAATCAATTCTGATGACGATATAGTTTACGGTGTCAATAAAAAACCCTATCTTAAAAATAATGCCACCTTTTACAATCTCTCACACTCAGGAAAGTATGTTACACTCTGTGTATCAAACAATGAATCAGGAATAGACATTGAATACATATCAGGCCGGTATGAGGATATTGCGAAAATGTATTTTACTAAAGAGGAATATCTCATGGTATCCCAAGGTGACGGCAATACTTTTTTTCGTATATGGACTGCGAAAGAAAGCATTATGAAAGCAACAGGCCAGGGTTTATTATTGTCGCCGGAGACGTTTACAGTTTTACCGCTGGATGAAAAAGAACATACTATACTGGGAGAAAAATGGTATTTTAAATGGCTAACTTTTAATAACCATATTATCTGTGTGGCGGCGAAGAAATATTTTCCAGAGGTAGACTATAAATTTCTTGACAAACAAGATATGACATCACTCATAAACAAAAGTAATAAATTCAGGATGTGAAGTTATGAATAAACAGCAAGATAAAATAAACTGTAAATCACTATTCTCCCAAAAAGAAAATCAGCTTTATTTTGCCGGGATGTTCAGCGATGGATGTCCGCAAAATGAAATGCCGACCCTTCCAAACGTCCGGAGACAATACCCATTCCGTCAAAAACGGTAAACGCGGTAATATCCTCCGATGAACTTGGCAAAATAACTGAAAAGTTTGGAATATCCACAGAAACAATAATAGTATCAGCGTTAGCTATAACCCTCGCAAAATACGTTGCGTCAGAAGATGTGGCTTTAGGTATTTCATTATACGGAAGCGGTATGTTGCCAATCAGGCTAAAACCTGTCGGCATGGCGACAGCGTCCGACTTTTGCGCAACTCAGAAATCGTTATGAAAGAGGTTCTCGCCCACAGCGATTGCGGCTTTGAAACAATTATAAAAACTGTTGCCGCTGAGGAAATACCTTCACGATTTCCGGTCTTTGACCTTTTGGTCAATATATATGGTGAAGACGAAAAGTCAAGCACATTAAAACCCGCTATTGACCTTGTTTTAGACGTATGCATAGAAATAAATCAGGCCGTATTTACGCTAAATTATTCAGATTTGTTGTATTATGATGAAGTTTGCTATAATTTCATGGAACAATTGATAACGATAATATCCCGATTTTCCGAACAAAGCTACAGCGGCTTGCTTTGCGATATAGCAGAACTCCCAGAAAGGCAATTAAGACAAATTCTCGATGATTTCCAAGGAACGGAAAATAATGATAACCAGGGAAAAACAATTGTAGAACTATTTCGGGAGCAGGCGAAAAAATATCCCGAAAGTAAAGCGGTTACAGCAAGCAAAACTATTTTGACCTACAGGGAATTTGATGAACTTACCGACCGTGTTGCAGCGTTCATATCCCAAAAATCTGGAACAAATCCGGTTGGCATAATGCTAAACAGAACTGAAATGATGCCTGTTTGCGCCATGGGAGTATTAAAAGCAGGCGCGCCCTATGTACCGCTTATTCCCTCCTATCCTCCAGAACGAATAGAATTTATGCTCAAAGATTCCGGCGCGAAAGTAGTATTGTGCGACAGCAACCTAATGGAAAAGGTCGGATTTTTTGAAGGCGAGATAATTAATACTTTAACTGTTATGACTCTGCCAAAACCGGAAACTCTTCCGAAAAACCCTGCGGTTGACGATTTATTTGTACTCCTTTATACATCTGGAACAACAGGTAACCCGAAAGGTGTTAAGCTGCATCATCAAGGGATTATTAATTATGCCAATTGGTATTCAAAAATGATGGATATTCAGCCGGGTGATAACCTAGGAGCGCATGCCAGCTTTAGTTTTGACGCACATTTGATGGATTATTACCCCACATTTTCCAAGGGGCCTGCCTTCATGTTCTGCCACAGGAAATTCTTCTGGATTTAGACAGCATCCAAAATTATGTGGAAGCAAACGACATAAAAGGTATGTTTATTACAACGCAATTAGGGCGGCAATATGCGGAGCTTTTCGGCAATAAAAAAGGCTCGCCGCTTAAATACATTTGTGTTGGCGGCGAAACCTTAACGCCATTGCCCCCACCGGAGCAATTCGTCTTGATGAACATCTACGGCCCCACGGAAACTACAATTGCCGTAAACAGTTTGGCTGTAGATAAGCTATATGACAGGGTGCCTATTGGCGGTGCCGCCGAAAATACGAGGCTGTATGTAGTCGATAAATATGACCGGCTTTGCCCTGTTTGCGTTTCGGGGGAACTTTTAATTTCAGGAGTGCAGGTTGCGTACGGATACTTAAACCGCCCTGATTTAACATCGGAAAAATTCATCAAAAATCCGTTCACTGACAACGAAAAATACCAAAGAACTTATCGTTCGGGAGATATAGTACGTTTTTTGCCAAACGGTTATATTGACATTATTGGACGGCAGGATTTCCAGGTCAAAATCAGGGGTTACAGGATAGAGCTTGGCGAAATCGAAACAAAAATCCGACAGTTTAACGGCATAGACGACGCCATAGTTATCGCGATAGACGCGCCCGGCGGCGGAAAACGGGTTGTGTCCTACATCGTTTCCAAAAGTACGGTAGATATCGACGAACTTAATGAGTTTATCGCCGCCTCGCTGCCGTCATTTATGGTACCATCTGCCACAATGCAAATTGAAAGGATACCTCTTACGCAAAATGGTAAAGTAGACAAACGCGCATTACCCGAAATAAAAATTGTGGCGGAAGATATTGTGTTGCCCGAAACTGAAACAGAAAAGAAAATATTCGGCTATGTCTCGCAGATTGTGGAGCATAAAGAATTTGGCGTAACCACAAATTTACTGGATATCGGAATAAGCTCTCTTTCGGCAATAAAGCTTTCCAGCCTTATAACAAGAGGTTTAGGTAAAAAGGTTGGCGCAACCGATATTTTACGTTTCAAAACAATAAAGGAAATTATCGCGCAAGCGAAAAACAGCTCTGGATACATTGAAACCAAAACATATGAAAAACGGCAAATATACCCATTGACCCAAAATCAAATGGGCCTGTATTACGAATGTATTAAAGAGCCGGAGTCCCTTTCCTATAATATCCCCGCCCTCATAAGATTTGATAACTCCGAGGGGAAAAATAGACGCCGAAAGACTGCAACAATCGTTGCTGGCGGTAATAGAAGCGCACTGTTACCTTAAAACGCATTTAACCATCAAGGACGGCGAGGTTTGTCAGGTAAGAAACAGCGAAGCAAATGTGGAAATACCCATAATCCGGCTTTCGGAAAATAAAGATAATGAAGATAATGAAATAAACGAAATCCAACAAAACTTCATACGCCCGTTCAACTTCTTTGAAGGGCCGCTTTACAGAATTAATATTTATAAAGGCCCCAATAACATTTGGCTTCTATTCGATTTTCATCATATAATTTTTGACGGCGGCTCTTTTGACATATTTATTACCGATATAGCGAAAGCATACGCCGGCGTAAATCTTGAAAAGGAAGAATTCACCAGCTTTGACCTTTCTTTATTGGAAAAAGAACGCGAAAACAGCGATAGCTACCACAAAGCGAAGGCCTTTTTGCAGACAAAATGAAAGACAGCGAAGGCGCAACACTCATTCCCCGTGATTTCGAGAATAAAGAAGGTAACTGCGCTCCAATTAAAGTTTATGCTAAAGCCGCCAAAAAATCTATTGCCGACGGTTTGCGAAAGCTGGATATAACACCGGCAACCTTGTTTTTGTGCGCTGTGAGCTTTGTTGCCAGCCGGTTCGGCAACACAAAATCGGTAGGAATGGCCAGCATTTCTAACGGCAGGAATGAAGCCTATTTGCAAAACAATATGGGTATGCTTGTAAAGACGCTGCCTGTACTGCTTAATATTAACGAAAAAATGACCGTAAAAGAATTCGTGGAATATGTTCAAAAATACAGCTTCGATGTAATGGAAAACTCAAGCTATCCTTTTACCCATTTTTCATCGGATTTTAAGTTTACGCCGCAAATACTGTATTCGTATCAGGCAGGGTTAATCAGTAAGCAAACCGTTAACGGGGTTCCCCTTAACATAAAGCATCTTGAGGTGGTTAAAGCTAAATTTCCCGTGGATATTTCCATTGAAGATGATGCTGATAACTATATTGTCAGCATCGAATCCGATGGAGCAAAATTTAAAGAAAAAACAATCTTAACATTTGCCGAATGCGTTCTTAACGTGGCGGTTAAATTTGCGTCAGGCTTTGACCGGGAAATAGGCAGTTTCTCAATCGCGGCGGACAGTCATATCGCGGCAATAAAGAGTTTTTCGGATAGTGGCGAGGATTACACGTTTACGGGTATTCATCAATTGTTTGAAAAGACAGTTTCGGAAAATCCGGATTCCCTTGCTGTTATCGCAGTTGACGGCACATTGACATATAAAGAACTGAACGAAAAAGCAAACGCCCTTGCTGCCGGCCTTTTGGAAAAAGGGCTTGCGCCAGAAGACAGGGTTGCGTTTATGTTGCCAAGAACCTCCAAGGTGTTTGCCGCAATTTACGGCATTAACAAAGCGGGCGGCGCATTCATTCCCATTGACCCGGACTATCCCAAGGACAGAATTGACCATGTGCTTTTTGACAGTCAGGCCAGATATATAATAACCGATGGGAAATCCGATTTTGAAAATGGCCTGGACATTAACGAACTTTTTGCCAACAACAATACCCAAAATCATAGCGTGAAGGTTGACGGCGAAAATTTAAGCTATCTTATATATACCTCCGGCTCTACCGGAAAACCAAAAGGAGTTATGCTCACACACAGGGGAATAATCAATTTTTCCCTGCCGCAAAAACGTAATATCGAGGCATATGAGGCGTTGAAAAACAATGCTAAGTTTGTATCGGTCGGAACGGTTTCTTTTGACCTTTTCCTTTCAGATGTTTTTATACCGCTGTCGAACGGGCTTTGCGTTATTATGGCAACCGAAGAACAAGCGCGCAATCCGGTGGCGCTTGCCGAGCTAATCGAAAAAACGGGCGCAAATGCCATAAATACAACTCCTTCCGTAATATTGCAGTACATAGGGCTGCCAAAAATGCAGATGCTGCTTGGAAAGTTTAAGATGATTATTATCGGAGCGGAGAAGTTTCCGCCGGGGTTATTCTTTAAACTAAGAAGTTTCACCAATGCCCTTATCTTCAACAGTTACGGGCCCACGGAAGCCACAATAGACTGCAACAGCAAAATAATAGAGAGTGTGGACGGCGCGCAGGTGCCTGCCGGAAAGCCGGAGAGCGGCGTAATTGAATTTATTATGGATACAAGCGGTAATCCAGTGCCAGTTGGAGTTGTTGGCGAACTTTGGATTGGCGGGAGGGGCGTTGCCCGTGGGTATTGGGGCAGGGAGGATTTAACAGAGGAGAGGTTCGCTTTATATGACGGCGTCAGGTTTTATAAATCGGGCGATTTGGCTAGATGGAACACTGACGGAGAGGTCGTAATATTAGGCAGAAATGACAGCCAGATTAAGCTGCGCGGTTTGCGTATTGAACTTGGGGAAGTGGAAAGCGCGATAATGTCCTATGAAGGAATTGAGCGCTGTGTCGTTATGGTTAAGAAAATAAAGCAAACCGAACATCTCTGCGCCTATTATTCAGCAAAAAAAGAGATAAAAGCGGAGCATTTAAGGGAGCATATAGCAAAAAGCCTGACAAAGTATATGGTGCCGTCGGCTTTTCTGCAAATCAGGGAAATGCCGGTAACTCCCAATGGGAAAATAGATACAAAAGTTCTGCCTGAGGCAAAATTATTAGCAATGAACGACTATGAGGAGCCGAAAACGGAGCTTGAAAAAATCTATTGCGGCATATATTCAGCGGTTTTGGAAATAGAAAAAGTGGGAGCGCTGGACAACTTTTTTGATATTGGCGGAACATCTTTACTTGTTACAAAAGTGATTGTTGCCGCAATGGAAAAAGATATAAAACTGACATTCGCGGAAGTGTTCAAAAATCCGACTCCCAGGGAACTTGCCGCCCTTGCGGCAAACGCTTCTGATAAGCCAACCGCCGAAAATGAGCAAATGAGAAATTATGACTATTCCCAAATAAATAAGCTGCTGGAAAACAATACGACCAAGACGTTTCTTAACGGTCAAAAGCGTAATTAGGCAATATCATGATTACCGGCGCAACGGGATTTTTGGGCATCCATATTTTATATGAATTTATAAACAACTGTAAGGGCGTGGCCTACTGTATTGTCAGAGGCGGAAAAAACTCGGCTGAATCAAGGCTGAAAGCGATACTGGCTTATTATTTTGACAACAGCTTTGATGAGCTTTTCGGCTCAAAAATCGTTGTAATTGACGGCGATGTCTGCAACAAAGAGACTTACGAAACCATGAAGGCATATCCGGTGGATACGCTCATCAATTGCGCGGCAAATGTGAAACATTTTTCCGCCGGTACCGATATTTATGACATTAACGTGGGCGGCGTAAAAAACGGAATTGAGTTTTCCCGGAACAAAAAATGCCGTTTTATTCAGATTTCGACAACGAGCATAGCCGGAACAAGCGTAAACGGCATACCTGATGAAAAAAAGTCTCCTTGACGAGAAAACACTATATTTCGGGCAAGATGTTTCCAATAAATACATATACAGTAAAATCATGGCGGAAAGAATTGTTTTAGAGGCGGTGCTCGCAGGAGCAGACGCTAAGATAATAAGGGTCGGCAACCTGATGGCAAGAGACAGGGACGGCGAATTTCAGATAAATTTTAAGACCAACAACTTTTTAGGGCAGCTAAAGGCGTATTATATTATCGGCAGTATTCCCTTCGAGGATTTAGCGATGCCCGCGGAATTTTCACCTGTGGACAAAACGGCGAAAGCAATATTGACATTATCGGAAGCGCCGCAAGAATGTACGGTGTTCCACGCATATAACAACCATGCGGCGTACTTGTCCGACGTAGTAGACGCCCTGAGGGTGAAAGGAATGAATATAACGCCGGTAGAGTTTGCGCAATTCAAAAAACAACTGAGTGAAGCGATGACAGACCAGAAAAAAGCCACCTTCCTCTCCGCGCTGATAGCGTATAACAACCCGGAATCAGGAGGGCATACGGCGGAGCTTAGCGCAACGAACACATATACAGTCAATATTTTGCATCGGTTGGGCTTTAGTTGGCCACTCACATCATCGGAATATCTGTATAAATTTATTGAAGCTGTCGGCAGCTTGGGATATTTTGATATGGATTTTTTAGGGGTGTCTTAAAACTTCCCGACGCCCACTAACGGCGCTTTTAGCGCCAAAAAATTTCTTGAGGCATTTGTAAAATGGATATTAGTAGTTTCACAATGGATATTAGTAGTTTCACATCATCATTTGTCCAAAAGAAATTTTTTGAATATTTGCCTTCGACAATATTGATAACAGCTGCAATGTCTTTGTCTTCCGTCGTCGGCAGTATTTTTGTCGGCAAGTTTGCGGGGGAGGTGCCTTTGGCGGCGATTGGGCTTGCAGCTCCTGTAATATTCGTTGTCAACATGATATATTTGCTTTTTGCAATCGGCGGGATGTCCTGCGCTTCGATTGCAAAAGGGCAGCGTGATGAGCAATTATCGAATACACTATTCACTTTGTCGCTTCTTGCCGGAATGTCCGCGGCGGCTGTTGTTTCTGTATTTCTACATATATTTATGCTGCCGCTCACAGAGTTTTTGGCAATGGGCGATACACAAATGAAACAACTTACCATGGATTATTTGCAGCCCCTTGTTTTCGCGGTGCCGCTGGTGTTTTTTGTAAACGGATTGGCACAGTTTGTCCGTACTGACGGTAAACCGAATATGGCGACTTTTATATGTGTTGCCGTCAACGTGATTGATGTGGTATTAAACTATGTATTT
>JALQSN010000489.1:0-38270 GCA_023690525.1 Holotrichia oblita | reverse complement strand
AAATTTATCTCCGGAATATAAAAATGTTCGCCTCTTATCGCTGGGTCAAAAAGTTGTTGCAATGCTTTCGTTTGTGCTAGGATACAGCGAATATTCGCAGGATTATACCCCTTTCATTATTGACCAACCGGAAGATAATTTGGACAACCAATATATATATAAAAACTTAGTTAAACAGTTAAGGGATATAAAATTAAAAAGGCAAGTCATTATTGCAACACATAATGCAACAATTGTTACCAATGCAAAGGCAGAGCAAGTCGTAATAATGGAATCTAATAATAAGAAGGGCTGGATTGAAACAACAGGGTATCCAAATGAAAAAAGAATTAAGAAACATATAATCAATTATCTCGAAGGGGGTATTGAATCGTTTAGGCATAAATGTTTTGTATACGATGAGGTGATAAAGGAGAAGGGATAGTGTTTACTAAAATTAAGCAAGAATATAAGAAAAAAGGTTGGTTTAAGAAGTATCCTACAAATCATATTATTTATCCAGCACTAGAAGGCAAAAAGATGCCGTTAGAGGAAACGGATAATGACTATATCAGGGGCATAAAATCTATGTATAATACTTTTATAGCCAATTTTTTCAAAATACTATTATATATCCAGGAAAATTTCTGTGCAAAAGACAATAAATGGATTGTCAAAAACTATTTGGCATGTGAACAAGAATATACAGATAAAGAGTTCTTGATTCGGTATAGCAACGTTTTGATTATGTGTGGTCTTAGGTCGCTTAATGCTGGCGTGAAACAATGCGAAATGAAGTTACTAGAGAATACTACTATTTTTCGACTTAAATATGAGGATAATATAGTAATTCAATATTATTCGGCAGTTGTGGATAGAGGGGACTCAAGAAAAGAGTTTATTCAAGAAAATTTATTAGAACTAGAAGTGGGATTAAGAAAGAAGGAGATTGAGGAATTCAAAAAAAATATTGGTGAAAAAGGAATTAGATTGGCGTCTTCTAAGATGCAGCAGGTGGTAGATGGTTTAGGTAAAGTGGCTGATTTGCCCAATGTTGAAAGAACATACAATATTTGCTTATTACAACTAATATCAAATAATGCTAGAGTCGATAACATTTCTTCTATTGAAGGATTACTTTTAAATGAGTATACCGGTATATTTAAGAATGACATATTACATGAAGAATATAATTATTATAAGGAAATGTCTCAAAGAATAGATGGTGTATTGGTGTTTAAGTATAATTTTGAATTCTTCTTGTATGGTGATATGAGATATCTATTGCTTAAAGAACATAACTTTATAGCGGTTAATAAATTAAGTGATAAAGTGATAGATAAAGAAGTATTAAGGAAATTGTATCCTTTTGTTTTAAAAGAAAGTGTAGATAGAGCTATTGGTGCGTATAATGTGAAATCAGAAGAATCTCTTATATGGGGAGATATTTTCTTTAGACTGATGTTAGAAAACTACAAAGCAGCGATATCTTCCGTTTTTTCAAATAGAGAAGCAACTATCCTTAAATACAGTATAAAAGCGAACTTGATGGAATGCCCGCAACTATTAAGTGTGTTTGAACTAAGTTTGGATATGGCTACAGAAGAAATTTACAAACAATATGAATCAATGTTTAGGATAATATATGAGAAATATCCAAGAGATCATCCTTTTCGAAGAAATAATTTTCTTTATGATGCCATGTCTTTTTCGCTAGCATATTGCATGTATATTGTCCCAAACTACTTAACTAACTCGGATATGATAGCTGACTTTCTACAGAATAAGCTTATATGTGAAAAAGATGGTTTGTTTGACAGAAAAGTTTTCAATGAAAGCTATAGTGAGTTTGAAATTTTTTTCTATTTATTTGTAGGGATTTTTTTAAATAGCGAAAGATATAAAACTTTTTTGAAATTGGATTACGAACCGAGTGGTAATAGAAATAAGCGCTTTGAATATGCGTTTGTATTCAAAGACTATAGAATTAATGTAGAAGTAAAGGCATTAGAATGTGCTCCGGAACATTCAGATAATATTGACTTAATGGGAATGAAAAACGGAGCAAGATTTTATAAGAATTATTTTCATGCATATGATGAAAATGATGTGATTCCATTAGAAGTTTTAGAAAATGCGACAAAACTAAAATCGAATTATAGGCAAGTGAGTAAGAATATTAAGAAAATTAAAGAGAAGTGCGTGGAAGAAGAAGGGGTGGTTAATTTGGGGTTCTTAATGATTAACTATGGGACATCGAGGGAAGAATATATATCATATCTTATGAATCGAGACCAAGGTTATCTGCGGAAAAATGCCTTAGATAAACTTGACGCAGTAATATTTTTTTCTATGTGCGTGAACACGGATCTTCTTATGACTAGGATTTTAGAACAAGAACATATTTTAGTTTTCCCTAATTTACAAAAGGATAACTATGCCTTGTTTTCAGATTTAAGACTAAATAATTATGTTTTTGATCAAGGAGAAAGTCGATATATGGTCTATTTTGATGATGTTTATGGAGAGTATACTGGACTTCATTCACAAGAAGGGCTTGTAACAATCCAAAGGCGTGATGCGGCAGAAGCAGAGTGGGAGTTGGCTCAGAGTGCGATTAGTCAAGCAGATAAATTTTTAAGTACATTAGTTGAGTTAAGTAAGTAAGTAATATATATAAAATAAAATTGCAAAAATATGAAACAATATTTAATCTTTTCGGCTTATAAGTAGAAAGATATAATCCTTTTATTTGTAAGCTGAAAAAACTATTACAGTCACGGGAAAATCGTAGCAGTAATGTTACAGACAAAGGTTGTTGTTTGTAACCATTATATAACTGCTCCCTACGAATTTATGGGAAAAACGAGGGAAAGAAGTATAAAAACTTTGTGGCAACTACTTGACAGATGAGGGGATTGTAAGGGGGAATGATCCGTATTTGTATGGGGAGAAGGTGAAGGCATATTTGATAAATGGGGCGAGGCAGCTGCCGGGGTTTAGTGTTTGGCGAATCCGCAGGTAGGTTATGGGGCACTTTGTCTGCGGGATAGTATTCCGAGGTAGGTGTTTTTCGGGGAATGCTTATAAATCATGGAATGAGCACCGGATGAGTCTCAGTCATTGATGAGCTTGATGCAAAAATTCATCCGGTATTACTTAAATATATTATTATGATGTTTTGTGATATGAGTATAAATAAAAAAGGTGCACAGCTCATTTTCACCTCTCATGATTTATCAACAATGAACAGCGGTATCTTCCGTAGGGACGAAATCTGGTTTATTGCAAAGGGAAACCGGCAGAATTCTAAGCTGTATTCGTTAGTAGAGTTTAAGAATAATAAAGGTGAATCTGTTCGAAAGGATGCTAAATTCGATAAACAGTATCTGGAAGGTAAATATGGGGCGGACCCATATCTAAGGAAAATCATAGCTTGGGGGGATGTTAATGCCTAAAAAACTGAAAAAGGTACAAAGGTGAATAAGTATGAATAACATTTTAGAATGAAAAGAAAGAAATTGGGAAGAATTTTTATCTGACAATTTGATATTTCTTTTGAAGGTATTGTTGATGAATATCAGGAGAAGGAATCAATTAAAGAAGGTGATAAAGTAGTTGTTATGGGGATAAATTTCGAAGATGATATTTATGGCGTTATTGCTGATATAAAAATGGGGCGGAAAAAGTGTCAGTTTCCAATTGTAGATATTGCTGCTGTAAATACAAAATCCAGTAATTATAAAAAATTGGATGACTATCGGATATGGTTTTCAAATTGCCGATAAGAACTAGGCTTGAAATAGAAAACAGAATGGATGCTCACACTTGCAAGTTGATTTTACGTCATTAACTTGACACTTGTGGGCAAAGTGTTATTATAATAATAGGTTAGTTAAAATACAATAAAAAAAGGTTTTTAACCAATTTAGTCCCATATAGGCTGCTATGAAAAAGGTAAATTTAATTAGAAAAAAAGGGAGTGTTTTTATGCAGATGGTAAAATATGAAATACTTGTACCATGGGAAATAGTTCCGTTTTTTAAAGAAAGTAATCAGGAAGCAGAATGGAAGAGAAATGCAATGCTTGTTTATCCAATGATACAAAATGAAACTATTTCATATGGTAAGGCTGCGGAGTTGATTGGCATAAGTAAAATAGAACTGATTACTCTCTATGGTAAGTAAGATGGGGGTACCATATTATAATATGACCGATGAGGAGTTGAAAGAGGATTTAATAGCTTTGGGAAACGTAGAAAGTGTGAAGATATGAAAATTGAAATTAATTTATAATTGTATTATAAATTAAGTAGAGGTGTATCTATGTGTACTCGAAATAAATTGAATACTATTTTACATAAGTTAGCAGAGATATTCCAACTGCAATTCAAAAAATAATGATGTAAAATAATGTTGGCAGTCAGTTGTAGGCTGCCTTTTGTATAACAAAAGAATTCTGTTTCAAAGGAGCAGCAGCGTGAATACATGTAAACACATGATTATTGTAAAAGATGAGATCAAAACCAAGGATATCATATCTTGCTATTACAATAAACAGACATACAAATACGATATAAAGTTTAATAATGGAAAAACATATGGTTATGCATATGATAATGTTACCTGGCTAAAGTGTCCCCAGGTGCTCAATCCAGAACTATTCCATATTTATCATAATGACCATGAATTGTTCGATATATGTTCAATATATGTATTTCAAAATGAATATCAGGAATATTGGCATATTTGTTTTGGTAATGGCAGCGAAAGAGATTATATTGAAAGTGAACTGAATATTTTCAAGTCATGCCTTTCAGATTCTGTTTCTAAAAATGTTTTTGAATATTTAAAGCAAATAGCTTCATTAAGTGAATTGACAAATGATAGTGGTGAGAAGCTATTAGAAAAACAATATGAGAAGATAGATTTTATAGGAGAAGACACCACATTATCAACTTATTTAAATCCGCAGAAGAGGGAGTTAAAAAACAGTAAGGAAAAGGTATCCATACCAATTTTCCCATTCGGATGCAATCAGAGTCAATATAAAGCTGTAAAAAATGCGTTGGAGAATTCAGTGAGTGTAATTCAAGGACCGCCAGGAACAGGTAAAACACAAACGATACTGAACATTATTGCGAATATATTAATATCCGAGAAAACAGTACAGATTGTTTCAAATAATAATTCTGCAACAGAAAATATTTTAGAGAAGCTGTCTTCTCCTAAGTACAATATGAGCTTCATCGTTGCGCCATTGGGGAAATCAGAAAATAAAAGCAGATTTATAGAAACACAGGATGGGGTATATCCTGATTTAGCAACGTGGAGGTTTAATGAATCGAATCTAATCACATTGAAAGAGATAAAAGATGATTCAGAACAACTACATACGGTATTTAGTAATCAAGAAAAATTGGCTTTATTAAAACACGAATTGGATGCAAGGAATTGGAGTTTAAATATTTTCCGATAGTATTCTGCTGAAACGAAGATAGATTTTGATAGTATTAAGATACGCAAAAATTTATTATCATCAAGAATTATGCAATTATTACTGGAATGTCAGATGTTCTCTGAAAAGGAGAAAAAACCCGGACTGATTTTTAAGCTAAAAAGTATATTATATGATGGCATATCTGATTGGAATTTCTATCAGCAGGATATTACCAAAATAATTGCCAGTATGCAAGGCTTATTTTACAAAACAAAAATAAATGAATTAAGAAATGAAATACAAGAGGCAGATAAAGCACTTAACAGATATGGAAATGTATCAATCGATAGCATGTGTGAGAAATCGATGAGATATTTGAAAAATGTACTACATAATAAGTATGGTCAGAGCAAGGATAGAAGAATCTTTACAGAAGATGACTTATGGAAAAATCCATATGATGTAATGAAGGAATATCCAATAGTGCTAAGGACGACATTTTCATCCAGAACCAATTTGTGTAAAGATGTAGTATATGATTATTTAATTATGGATGAAGCTTCACAGGTAGATGTTGCGACTGGGGCGTTAGCCTTGTCATGTGCAAGAAATGTTATTATCGTTGGAGACACCAAGCAGCTTCCCAATGTTGTTACTGGAAAAGTGAAAGAAAGCTCAAAAGTCATATTTGATTCTTTTCAGATAAATCACGGATATGAATATACAAATAGCTTTTTACAATCCGTACTTGATGCCATTCCAGATGTGCCGCAAACTTTATTAAGAGAACATTATCGATGCCATCCTAAGATTATTAATTTCTGTAATCAAAAGTTTTATAATGATGAACTTGTTATTATGACACAAGATAATGGTGAAAAAGACGTTCTTTCTGTGGTTAGAACGGTAAAAGGTAATCATGAAAGAAATCACTACAGCCAGCGCCAAATTGATGTAATAAAAGAAGAAGTGCTGCCAAACCTGTTTGATGAACTTTCTGAAATAGGAATTATGGCCCCATATAAAAATCAAGTGAAAGCAATGATGAATGAGATTGATTCAATTGATACCGCTACTGTACATAAGTTTCAAGGAAAAGAAAAAGATACCATAATTATCTCCACTGTTGATGATGAAATTACAGATTTTGCAGATGATCCATATTTAATAAACGTTGCTGTATCTAGAGCAAAAAAAAAGCTGCGAATAGTTGTATCAGGTAATGAGCAGTCTGCAGATAGAAATATAAGCGATTTGATAGCGTATGTTGAATATAATAACTTTGAAATTAAGGAGAGTCATATATATTCCGTATTTGATTATCTATATCAACAATATACAAAGTGCAGATATGAATATTTGCAAAAGCATAAAAAGATTTCAGAGTATGATTCTGAGAATTTGATGTATGCATTGAAATACAGAAGTATTGCAGATGGATAAGTTTAATATATTTGATGTTATATGCCATCAATCTCTAAATATGCTAATTCGTAATCCTGATATGCTAAGCGATAGGGAATACAAATATGCTATGAATCCGGCAACGCATTTGGATTTTCTGGTGTATAACAAGATTAGTAAAAGGCAAGTACTGGCGATAGAGGTAGATGGATACGAATATCATAAAGATGGAATGGTACAGGCAGAAAGGGATAAGATGAAAAATAGAATCCTTGAAATGTATAATATTCCTTTTTTGCGATTTGCTACCAATGGGAGTAGGGAGAAAGATAAGATAATAGAAAGATTAGAGCAGTTAAGGGGCTAATGAAGATGTGCCAAAGCATTGCGGTAAAAAATGAAGTAAGATATAATAAACTAAATAGAACGAAATAGATGTGGGAATAAGGAGTGTGATTTAGTATGAGCGCATGTACCGAAAAAGAGTTGGAATTTTCAGTTTTTTTAATACATCATCTTGCAGAGAGATGGAAAATGCTACCATCAAAAGTATACCAAGTTTTAGCGAAAACAAATATTTTAGATGAATACATTATACCATCCTATGATTGTCTGCATACATTGGGTGCAGAATATTTAGTGGAAGATATTACGGAATTAGCGAGAGAAAAAGGAGTAGAAATATGATATTGTATCATGGAACTACTGTGGAAATAAGAAGACCAGAGATAAAATATGCTAAGAAATTTCTGGATTTTGGTTCTGGAATCTATTTTACCACTTACAAAATACAAGCAGAAAACTGGGCTGGTAGAAAGGCACTAAGGAAGATGCAGGATGTTCCGATAGTAAATGTATATCAATTACCAGATGAGATAGAAGGATATAATCAAAAGAGGTTCCACGATGAAGACGAAGTGTGGCTTGATTTTGTATGTAATTGCAGAAAAGGAAAGCCTATTTATGAAGAATATGATATCATATTTGGAAGTGTCGCCGACGATAAAGTTTTTAAAGTTGTAGATTTATATTTTAGAGGAGTGTGGGAGAAAGAAAAGGTACTCTCTGAATTGAAATACTATAAGATGAATAATCAGATATGTATATTAAATCAGCAACTGATAGATGATGAATTGAAATTCATAGAATCATACGAGGTGAAATAAATGGAACAAGATGTATTGGACAAATTGTATCAGCAGAATTTGGAACATGATATTATTTTATGTTTGTCAGAGCAAAAAGGCATACCATTGCGAGAGGCAATGGATATCTACTATAAAAGTAAACTTTCAAATCAGATTGAAAAAGGAATGTTTGATATCCAGTATTTGGATGCAAAAAATCTGGCTATAGATTTAATAGAGAATGAACTGGAGCTATTTAAACGTGAATAATTAAAAAAATTAAGTTGGTTTTGTGTCATTAATGTAACACCTTTTTGAGCTGGTTTATCATTAATATAACACTTGACCTATGAAAGAATGTGGGTTTTCTCAAGTTTGATTTGAAAAAAGTTAACCATGAGTAAATTAAAAGAAAAAATATTTAAGGTAGTTGTATCAGTTTTGGTATGGCATCTTAAGAGCTTTAATATTCTAAATGAACCAAAATTATTACTAACAGTAAAATAAAGAATTTGGGTGAAATATATATTGAGTCGTAAACTATGGACGACTTTAAATACTTATGGTATTCTTTTTAGTGAGCAGAGGGGATGGGGAAAATGCAGATTTATTTATGGACAGAAGACCAAATAGATAAAGCAGGCTATCAATTTTGGAAAACACTTATGAACAATATTTTTCCAGAAGTTATTGTTGAAAGTAAGAGGAATGGCAGTAGATTGATTAAAGCACTACAAAAGATATCAAATGATGGAAATAAATATATCATTGCTTATGACCATTCCTTTGATAATGATCAAATTGTCAGGGAAATGAGAAAAATCAAGGAAATATCGATGGAAAATGATAATATATTTGAACTTGATATAGTATCGTTTGAATACACGCTATTGGAGTTTGATAAATTAATTCAATGGGTTTATGCTGCAGGTGATGAATTATTATCAAAAAGAGCAAACCTTATAAATATAAGAGAAAAGCTTCTTGTAGCAATAAATTGTAAGCAGGATTACAAAATGATTCCTGAAATAAAAGAATATATAAAAGATATTGATACATACAATATTGAACAATTAGCGTCTAAGCTATTATTTCATCTAACACGAAATACAGGCTTTCAGGTGAGTAAAGGGAAATTGGGGACGTGTTGGCGGTTGGATTGTTGTAGGCTTCAGGATAGAAAAGAAGACGATTTATGTGGGCTGGATGAATCAAAACCAAGCATAAGTGAAAAAGCAATGCAGATTTACCAATATACCAGACTAGGCTGAGGCTCCTTTATACGTCTGAAGTTAGGGTATAGTATGCTGACTATTTATAAAAGAAAAGAGGACATTCCACAACAGATGGAACTGATTGAATTGAATGATATTTTTTTTAACCAGTATACATCCAGAAATCTTGATGATAAAGCGAAGGACATTATTAAAACCATAGATAAAGCAACATGGAAAGAGCCATATAAGATAATATCTGGCTTAAATGGTGAAGTGGTGAATATAGATAAACTGTCAAGTGGTTGTAAAACTGCATTAAATGTTTACTATAATCCTGACAAAGTATTTTCTCTCAAGGAATGTGGAAATAATGCGTTGGATGTCATCTATGCTTTTGATGATGGAAATATATATTGTGAATATGCAATTATTTCTTTTGAAATGGAGGAAGTAATGATCCAAGATGGTGTGGAGAGAAAAGAAAAATAAACTCATATGAGGAATTAAAGGAGTGGTGGGAAGATGTATAGTAAACCAGTTGTGATGGAAGATCTAACAGCAGTTCACACCTCTTTTCAGATTAATTTCCATTTTGAAAATAATATAACGATTCTGATGGGAGATTCAGGAATTGGAAAGTCGGTCATTTTTATGGTTTTGCAGGAAGTAGCTGTTAACAATGAGGCTCTTTTATGCATTAATTATTTGGATATTAAGAAAAATATTTTGAAACTGATAGAAGAAGCTGCTGGAAAATTTATTATAATTGATAATGCCGATGTACTATTATCAGACGATATCAGAAAGAAGATAGCTCTTGATGATAAGAACCAGTATCTTATTATTGGTAGAAATCCTAAAAATCTGCTAACATCAAAGGATAATTTGTTTGAGCTGGTAAGCAGAGAGACAGGAGCTAATGTTGAATTTACCTTAAAGAAGTTTTTATAATCCAACTGTAATATATGAATAGATATGACCTGCTCTTGGAACAGGTCATAACTTACAACAATGAGAAACCTCGTCGCAATATAGCACTCCAATTGCTTTTTGAAAGAGAAAACGAACTATGGTTACCCTGTGCATTTCCTTAGAAATAATGTAAAAAGCGAGGTAACCATTAACAATTACAAATCGAATTCCCCAGGAGGCTAAAACGGGATCATCAACTAAATTGAATTTCTCAGGAAAATTAGATAGGAAATTAATTTTTGCTCGGCATCATCAAGAAGGTCATCAGCAGCTTTTGGGTTTTTTAGGACAAACTCGATATATTCTGAGGCTTTTAACATATCGCGTTCAGCGGCAGCTGTGATGTGAATATCGTAAGTTAACGTTTGCGTTTACTCCTTATTTCAGATATAGCCTCGGAGAAGGGACGAGTATTACCGTTTTCTATATCGTCTAATCCTTCTTTTATAATTCCGTATAGTTCAAAACGACTGTTCATTTCTTCATAAGCCTCAATACTCATTACTGCAAGGTCACCTTTTCCGTTTTTGGTAATGAATACTGGTTCTGGGTAGGAGTGACAGAAGTTTGAAATTTCATTGTAATTGTTACGCAATTCAGCACTTGATTTTATTGTTGGCATGGTATACACCTCCTTCGATATAACAAAATTATACACATATTTTGTTATGAAGTCAATGAGATTATGCTAGCGTTAAAAGATGGTAAGATGGTAAGTGAAAACTGATATGATGGGGGTAGGGAAACATGAAAATAAGTACACTCAATATTTTAGAAAAAAGTAAGTCAATAGATAATTTAGAAGAATGCATTGTAGAAGTAAAATTTCATGATGGGACATCAGTTAAAAAGGTATATGAAGTTATTGATAATCTAGAAATTAATATGGAAGGATTAGAACTTAAAAATAAAGTCATTAAATCATTAAAATTGCCAAATAAAGAGGTGCTTGCAAAAACTGAAGATATAAAATTTGAAAACTGTATTTTTATTGAAAACTGTGATTGGAATTTTTACGAATTTAATTCACGTGTATTGTTTCATGATTGTGTGTTCATAGATGACTTACTGTTGCTTGGTGATTTTAATGCAGTGGTATCATTTGAAAAATCAACTTTTCTTGGAAGTAAATCTAGTTTTCAAGAGTGTAGATTTCAGCATTTTGTATTTAATTTGACGACTCTTAATAATTGTGTAGTGGATTTTCAAGAGACTACTTTTTATAGCGAAAATCTTTTTTTTGGAAACATGAGTATTAATAGCAGTCAATTACTTTTTAATAACAGTTTTTTCCCAAAGGATGCGGAGTTATTTGAGTTATTAGGGACTAAGTCAGATTTGAGCAGTAAGATAATTTTTAAAATGATAGATTTCAAGTTTAATGAAATTCGATTATTTAAAGCAGAGATTAATAGATTGGAATTTATTGATTGTACATTTGAATGTAATCGTTTTGATTTTAATTTTATATGTGACACTTTGATTATGCAAGATTGCAAAAATTTTAGAATACTTACTCTGTATGGATTAGAAAAATTAAAAAATATAAACATTTATAATTTTATAAATACAGGAAGAGTACTTATTGGCAATCAACCAGAATATTATATTGATGCTATAAATACAAAGAAAGAAATTATTTGGAAAAAGGGAAATATATACGTAGCACCTGATTATTCAGTCCTTAGGAATGAACTTTTTACATTAATGAGTTTTTTTGATTTAAGCCAATTAGAATATGCAAAGATTGTACAAGATGGAATAGCAATTCTGGAGAAAATGGAAAGAGAAAAGCAAGATCCTTTAGGTAATATGAAAATTTTTCTTTCCTATTCGTGGGTTGATGAAGCATTGGCAAATGACATAGATAAGAGGTTTTCACAACATGGCATTACTTTAGTTAGAGATAAGAGAGACCTTAAATATAAGAAAAGCATAAAGGAATTTATGAAGCAGATCAGGGAAGGAGATTACGCACTAATTATAATTAGTGATAACTATTTGAAATCTGAAAACTGCATGTATGAAGTAACGGAATTTATAAAAGATGAAAATTATAAAGAAAGAATTTTACCGATTTTAAAAAATGATGCACAAATATTCAGAGCTATTGATAGAACAATATATATTAGGTACTGGCAAAATGAATATCGAAAGCTTAAAGAAGAATCGATTGATATAGAGGAATCAAACAAGATAGATAATATTAAAGCAATGATTCGTTTAGAAAGAATACAACGTGAATTACCCGATTTTATGAGTAATATATCTGATATGAATTTAATTATTTGTGATGAAGGTATTACTGATGAAGATTTTGAGAAGATAAATGTATTATTATTTGAAAATCTTTAGCATAAAGTGAAACGCCATTTACTTTTTTCGGCATATAAGTAGAAGGACAAAATCCTTTTAGCTGTGAGCTGAAAAAATCGGAGCAAGGTTCCGGTGATGAGTTACAGTGCCAGAACCTTGGCAAGTGCATATCGAGTGTAAGGTACAAAAGTCAAACACACTTAGTTGAAAGTAGATTCTATTACAAAATCTATATGAAACGTGACCTGTTAATGAGTTTGCCATGAGAATCTTTTGAAATACAGTTTATGCCAGAAATGTAATGATTAATGGAGCCAATGGCTCTTTTCAAAAGATAATTAGCGAACCATCCAGGTGTAATGCTATTGATACGCATTGCAAAACTTTGACGGATAATGAAACTTCAGCAACCAATACATAGCTGCCGGGTGGCGCCGAGGCATGGCATATAAAATGGCAATATGCCGTGCTATGAGGAGATATCAATCCAATCTTACATGTTTCCCGTCCTGTAAATAATTAGAACAGGAAATGCACGGGGTAGAGTAAATAAAAAATGTGTGGTCGAACTAATTATAATGGACGACCACACATGCATATATATAATAATACAAAAAAATACTTTTCGATTGTCAAATCACCAGAACCCGCAGAATTACTGCGTTTTCTGGTGATTTGATAATATTATCAAAATAATTTTGAAAATTTTTTTTAGTCTTATATTGACACAAGCAGAGAAGGTGAAGGCATATTTGATAAATGGAGCAAGGCAGTTGCCGGGATTCAGTATCTGGTAATGAATCCTCAGGTGGGTTATGGAGCACTTTGTTTAAGGGATAGTGTACCGAGATGAAAAAAATAGTAAAATGTATGGCATACGTAGATAATTAAATTCTATTTTAAAAATGGTTTTCTGAAAGAGATTCCGAAACCTTAAATGGTTATGGGATTTCTTTTTTTGCAATTAGCAGAGTACTAATTTTGGAAAGGATGATGAAAAATAGTAAAGGGAAATTCAGAATTGTACTGCAATTGTAAATACCGTATTGTAAAGCATTTCAATAGACGATAAGATATGAGATGTTGAGAGTATATTTACTTGATAATCAACATAAGAGACAACAGCAGTATTGGATGCAAAACAAAAAACAAGAAATAGAAAAAAGGCGGAGATCAATACTTTCAGATTTTCAACTTTAAATAACGTATCGAGTTTATGTAAAGGAGATGAAAGCATGGAAAAGTGGTTGTATGTTAAGTTAATAGAAAGAGGCAAATCATTTAACAAAGTTATCAAAGAAGTTGTCTTGAAATCTTCAGGTGCTTAATCGTACAAAACTAAATTTGTATGAGAGGTATCGGGATCATCATTTTTCGAAAGAAGAATATTTGGTAAAAAAGGTTTTTATGAGCAGCAGATGATAAAGTTAGAGGAAAAAAAGAAACAGTTATATGCAAGGCTGGATGTCAATGAGAGATTTGATGAAGTAAAGCAAAAAGTAGATGAAGTGGTTTCGTATTCTAAGTTAGAAACATTAACGGAAGAGGTAAAGGAAGCACTCATTGAAAAGGTGTTTGTATACGAGGATCACCGAATTGAAATTGGCTGGAAATATCAGGATGAGTATGATAAGCTGCTGATATGATTTAAGTGTGTCATGTAAACAGTCTATGATATCGTGACATCGGGAGTGGATATTATAGCATTGGCATGGGGGAAGCTATAGTATACTACTTTAGGTTGAAAATTCAATCAAGCGGGCATTAAAACCCATATATTAAAGCTTTTCATGCCCGCTTTTCAGAATTTTCTAACCTAAAGTAGTATAACTGGAAAGGGTCTTTATGGCGACATCTTCTGTAATGGGGTATAAATGTTATGGTGATTTGGCACAATATATATAATAAGTAAATGATAAATGCAGGTTATTTTGAAAGTCGTGGTATTTTACCGTTATTTGATATATAATAACAATATGAACTTTTAGGAAAGGAGTATCCGGTATGAAAGAAGTTAGAGGATATTATGATGGTAATACAGTACAGTTATTAGAACCAGCACCAAATGAAGCAAAAAGTAATAGTTACTTTTATAGATGATGACAGTGTTTTTGATGAACTGCCTATTGGAATATTATCTGAATATGCAGATCCTACAAAGAGGGAATCAGAGAAGGGAGCATTTGAACGTGCTATGGTGGAAAAACATGGTAATGGCTGATGCAAATACGATGATACGCTGTATCATTGGTGATGATGAACAAAAGATTAAGGAACTGCAGGGAATCAGGGAAAAGCAGAAAATCCTGTATCCTCTTGAAGTAATTGCGGAGGTAATTTACGTTCTCACAAAGGTTTATAATATCCCTCGGGTAAAGGGCAGTGGTGCTATACAGCATTTTTTGAAGGCTCGGAATATTGTGTGCAAAGATGAGGAAATTACATTAAAGGCTTTAGAATTATTTGGTGAGAACAACCTTGACTTTGTAGATAATGTCTTGCTTGCATATCATCAGTGTATGGGGGTTTCCATTTATACATATGACAAGAAATTGATAAACGCAATTAAACGAAGTGATATAAATGGATTGATATGAAATATAATATATAAGAAAAGCAGTAGCCGTCGCTTTATGTGACGGTTTTTTATTTTTTTTTATTTATTTATTTATTTATTAAGAAATTCCTCCATTTGGAAGGACTCAGACAAAAAACAGCCCGCAGAAAGCGGGCATGATTAATAGACGAAATTGTTTAGACATAAAATCCTTCTTCAAATTCGTCATCATCAAGCTCATAATCCTCATTGAGGAAGTAGTGCATGTCAAGCAGATCAGAGTCGGTCATGCCTCTTACCAGTTTGGCAGTCATACCTTCCGGAGGATTTTCAATATATTTTTGTCTGAGTTCCCCTAGAAATTTTGAATCCATCGTGAAGCCTCCCATCATTTGATGCTTCCAGTATGGAGCAGATGGGAAATAAAATCAAGCATTTTTACCACTGGAGCGGCATCGGTGCTTTGCCATTGTCCTTTCATATAGTTCTTCCAGGGGGACACGTCTGTGGTCATGATAGAGTTCCAGGAACACCATTTTCTGCTTGCATTTTGGGCATTCCAAAGGATAAAAGGATGAGATTGCGCCATGTATTAAAATCCAAGAGGATTCGGTGCTTGGATTCAGGTATCGCCTTGTGCAGTAATTTGTCTGTTTCGCGATGGCGGGCATAAAGACCGTAATAGCGCGTCATCTTAAAATGTTTTTCAGGGATGTGCTGGATTAAGAGCTGAATGAAGTCCAGTACAGGAACCGTTCTCTGTACATAGGAGTCATCCTCGTGCTTTGTTGTAATGGAAAGTGACATTTTCACCATCATAGGAATCAATGCGTGAAGTGGCAATGACCGGTTACCAAGGTAACGGCTGATGTACTTCACAACTGTGCCGGGATCACAGACGTTGGGCTCTGCATAGACATAAAAGCCATCCTTGTCTTTTCGGTAGATGGAAGCCTTGGTCTTTTTAAAAGAGGGACCGATCCTCTTTTCCATTTCATCCAGGAGGGCGGTCTGGAAGGCATTCCGCAGATACTTGTAATCGAAATATTTCACGATGCGCCAGAAGCCGTCATCCGAGAGTACTCGCTTTCAGTCAGGAGACAGTGGATGTGAGGGTTCCATTCATGTACTCTGCCGAATGTGTGGAGAACGCAGACAAAACCAGGAACAAAGTTCTTAGATTTATTAAGTCGGTAGAACAATTCCATGATGACGCTGCGAACAGCTTGAAACAGGCAGTCAAGAAGAGAACGGTCTTTCGAGGAATAAATTCCTCAGGAAAAAACGGACGGAGGTCTTCATCAATAGTAAAGACAAGGTGTCGGTGGGTGCACTGAATGAGCTTGAAGGACATTTTGGTTGAACGGTCAATGCAATATTTATTACCGCAGGTAGGGCAAAATTTAGAATGACAGCGGATAGGAACGAATTTAAGCTCACCACAATCAGGACATCCATACATGGCACCGCCATAGGAAGGATTCCCCACAATTCACCATCTTCTCAATGTTTTCCATAACAACAGGGCGTGGATGGAGAATATATTCAATTTCCTCATAATGGTTATTAAAAATCGTTTGTAAAATATTCATAAGATTATTATGCAGGAAAAAGGCAAAAAAAGAAACCCCCTAATTTCCCCTCATGAATGAGGGGCTAGGGGAGTTGATGTGCCGTAGGCACTTTTTTATTCTAGGTAATCCTCATGAGTCTATTTTCCCTGCCATTTATGGAGTTTCAAAAGTAAAAGAAATCGATGCACTTGGAATTTTGGAGACTTACGATGCCGCTTCCATTATTGTGGCAGCAGATATTGCAGCCAAGACCGCCATCGTTCACCTGATCGAACTGCGCATTGCAAAAGGGATGTGCGGAAAATCCTATCTGTTTTTAGAAGGAGAGGTAGCAGCGGTAGAGGCTGCGATTGAAAAAGCAAAGCAATCCATTGCACAGGACGGGATGTATCTGGATTCTTCCATAATTCCCCATCCGGATATGCAAATTTGCAAATTTATTGTATAATTCTTTTGAACTGATGTGGGAAAGAAAAGTGATATTTATATTGGAAAAGCCTGAATAATCTGATATAATTCATGTAATGTTCATGGAATGGGGGATAATATGGAAACCTATTTAAAAAGGAACGTTTACGACCGATTACTTTTCTGGAAAAGACAGCCCGATCACAAGACACTGGAAGTTTCAGGTGCGCGGCAGGTTGGAAAAACATATATTGTAAACAAATTTGCAGAAGAGCAAATGTTGTCGAGTATAAATTCCATGTGAGAGTGAGGAAAAAGGATGCTTGCTTTAGAAAGAAGAAATCTTATTTTAGAAAAACTGCAGGAAGAAAAACGTGTGGTAGTCAGTGAATTAAGCCAAATTCATAATGTTTCGGAAGAAACCATCTGCAGGGATTTGGAAAAGCTGAAAAAGGACGGGCTTGCAACCAAGAGCTATGGTGGAGCTGTGATTAATGAAAATACCAGCATTGATATGCCTTTTAATATTCGTAAAAAGAAGAACGTGAGTGGGAAACAGAAAATTGCTGAAATAGTGGAAAAACTCATTGAGGATGGAGAACATATTACGTTGGACGCCAGTACGACAGCCGTATTTGTTGCAAAAGCGATTAAGAATAAAGAACATCTTACGGTGATTACCAATTCGATTGAGATTATAATTGAATTATCCGATGTATCCGACTGGAATATTATTTCTTCCGGAGGTACCTTAAAGGAGGGATATCTGGCATTGGTTGACCAAGACCAAATGAAAGCTTCCAAAAGTATAATGTGGAGAAAGCAATTATATCTTGTAAAGGAATTGATATGCAAAAAGGAATTACCGATGGTTCGGAGCCGTTTACCGAAGCAAAACATCAAATGTTTGCATCGGCAAAAGAGAAGATTTTGCTGGCAGACAGTACCAAGTTCGGAAGCGTTTCTTTTTGCAAAATTTGTAATGCCAATGAAGTGGATCTTGTCATAACCGATGAAAAACCAGAACAGAACTGGCTTGAATATTTTAAAGCAGCCGGTGTGAAGTGTTTGTATCCGGAAGAATGAGAGGAGATTATGGGAAGTTATATAAATCCGACGAATACGAATTTTTCAGAAGCTATAAATGGGGAAATTTATGTAGATAAATCAGAATTAATAGCTTATACCAATAAAAGAATGAGAACACCGCAGAAATTCATTTGTGTGCCGGTAAAGAAGATTTGGAAAATCCATGGCAGCAGATATGCTTGCGGCATACTATAGCAATGGATGTGATTCAAAAGAACTGTTTTGTGGGCTGAAAATTACGAATCATGAATGTTTTGAAAAGCATTTGAATCAATATAATGTCATTAAAATCAATATGCAGGAGTTTTTGAGCGGTACAAAATCAATTGAGGAAATGCTTGAATTGCTGCAGAAAAGAATTCTGTGGGAATTAACCGATTTATTTTCAGAGGTGCGTTTCTTTAATGCATCCTCTTTGCAAATGTCCTTAAGTGATGTGTTTGCAAAAAAGCAGATTCCCTTTTTATTCATCATAGATGAGTGGGATTGTATATTCAGAGAGTATAAAGAAGATAAAAATTCTCAGGAAAAATATCTGGATTTCCTTAGAGGCTTATTAAAAGATAAGCCCTATGTAAGTCTTGCTTATATGACAGGGATATTGCCAATTAAAAAATACGGTACACATTCGGCATTGAACATGTTCAGTGAGTTTTCCATGACAGATGCGGGACAACTGGGGGAATTTGTGGGATTTACAGAAAATGAAGTCAAATTATTGTGTGAAAAATATGGCATGGATTTGGAAGAAACCAAAAGCTGGTATGATGGGTATTACTTAAAAGAAACAGGCTCCATATACAGTCCTCGTTCGGTTGTAGAATCCATGCTGCGTAAAAATTATGGCTATTATTGGAATCAGACGGAAACGTATGAAGCATTGAAGGTATATATTCTTATGAATTTTGAAGGATTGCGTGATACCATTATTAAATTAATTGCCGGAGAGCGCAAAAAGACGAATTTGTCTAAATTTCAGAATGATATGACTACCTTTAAAACTGCAGATGATGTATTTGCATTGCTTGTGCATTTAGGATATTTGGCATATGATTTTGATACAAAGGAAATCTTTATTCCAAATAAGGAAATTGGGAATGAATTTATCAACTCAGTGGAAGATTCGGGATGGGATGAGATTATCAATGCATTAAAGATTTCGGAACAGCTGCTGCTAGATACGTGGCTGATGAAATCGGAGGAAGTGGCAAAGGCAGTCCAGAAAGCACATCTTGAAACCTCCCATATACAATACAATGATGAAAATGCACTGAGTTATACCATTTCTCTTGCATACTACAGTGCACGACAGTATTATACAATGATTCGGGAGCTTCCTACCGGAGACGGTCATGCAGATATTGCATTTATTCCCAGAAAGAAATTTGCAGATAAACCGGCACTTATCATCGAATTGAAATGGAATAAAACGATTGAAGGTGCAATTGCACAAATTAAGAATAAGCAATACTTTGAGGCAATGAAGGAATATCAAGGAAACCTGTTGTTTGTTGGAATCAATTATGATAAAAAAACACGAAAGCATGAATGTCAAATAGAAGCTTTTGATATAGTCGATTTTAAGAACCCCGCTTGGTAACTGGTCGGGGTTTTTGGTGTTATCAGTTATAAAAGCTTATATTGCTCATTCTGACTTTTTCAGATATTATACCAAAGTTTGGTGCTGTTTTTTTAAAGGATGTTGCAAAAACCGGGGTTTCGAGAATTTGTTGAAGAACTTGCAAAAGTTCCGGTAATGCTTGCGCTTAGTCATGCGTATTTGGATCATGTAATGGGATTAAAAGAATATGACAACATTGTTTCCAATTTCATTTTGTGAATTATGTTTATGTCAAAAGGGTTTGCAGCTTCGCTCAATGCTAAAAAACCTTCACCATTTACGGATAATTCACAGTGTTCATAAGCAGTTTCGGCATCATTTTTCATTTCTAATGTAATTTCTGCGCCAAAAGCTTTGCGCCATACATTTGCCTATTAGTGGAAGTTTACGCAAAGATACACCAACGAACTCCGAATTTATCAATTAAATCTGCTTCTAATGGGCTATAACTACACGAACCCAATGGTGAAATGATTTCGGCTCCATCTTTTAGTCTGTCATATGTTTTATTAACAATAGCTTCCTTGCCTTCTCCAAAATGCAAACAGAACATCATCGTATTTCCTGTAACCGTATTATCTTCAATTAACTCACTTACCGCCATTATCTGTCCGAAAATATCAAGTTCAGAGTGCATTAACGTTCCGTCTGAATTAGGATAACTACACATTACCTTAGCATCAAACACATTTTTGTAAAACTCAAGTGCCTTGTCGCTCCCCTTAACAAAAACCTGCATCATTGATCTGTGTATCATATCTTCCACTCCTTTCATTTTTTATATTATACTATAGTTAATGCGACAACTATATGTCATGTTCAAAATACCCCACAGCTCGCTGCGGGATATTTGAATTTAGTGTGGTTTCCCATTAATTTACAGGATTATCCAATAGACACAAAACGACATTTTTCGCATATATTACATATGAGCCTTGAATATGGCTTTAAAGGGGGCATAATTATGAGAAATATGAAAGTAGCGAAGAAGTTGATCTTAAGTTTTTCTATCGTTACTCTGTTAGTCACAATACTGGGAGTTTTCAGTATTATTATCATTATGCATATGAAGGCGGATCACTTGGGAATGTATGAAAATCAAACAAAGCCCATGGAGGAGATTTCCAGTGTTATTTATTATACACAGATTGTTCGTATTCAAACCCGTGATGTGGCTCTTAATGCAGGTAATACCGAAAATCAAAAGGCTTTGGAATCCAGTTTAAACGACAATTATATAAATTTGGAAAAGCACATGGAGGCTTACGAAAAAATGATTAAGAATGTACAAATCCAAGAAATTTTTGAAGAAGCAAAGAATCAATATACGACTGTCCTTAAACCTGGATTGATAGAAATTGTAAATGCAGCTTTAGATGACATGACTCAGGAAGATATATTAAATATGATGGGAGAACTGAAGAGTACTATAGAAGCTATATCGGATAATTTTACTGAGTGTATTCAGTTACAGATGGAGGATGCTAAAATAAATGTGGATAATTATACATTAACTGTGAGAAATATGTATATTTTAGTGTGGGTTATTTTGGCAGTTACGGTAATTGCTGCTACAGCACTGGCTTTTTACCTTTCCGGTATTATCAGTAAACCGTTAATGCGTATGAAGAGCTTCTTTGATAAAGTAAGACTGACAGGTGATATAACCTTTACAGAAGAAGAGAAAAAAACGGTTGCCGAAGATATGAAGTTCAAAGATGAAATTGGTCAATGTGTAACTTCATGTGCTAATCTTATATTTCGTTTGCTGGATGTCAATGAAATCCTTGGGAGAGTAGCGGCTGGTGATTTGACTGTTGATATGGAAATTATATCGGAAAAAGACAGCATAGGACTGGCTGTTGAAAAAATGACAGAGAGTCTGAATGCTATGGTCGGCAAAATTGATGCGACATCGAAACACGTGGCAGCAGGTGCAGAGCAAATTTCCGAGGGGACGGAGCAGATTGCCAGGGGAGCGCAGGGACTGTCTTCCGGTTCCAATGAACAGGCTGCATCTGTACAGGAGCTTGTTTCTTCTGTTAACGAAATAAATATGCAGATGACAGAAAATACCAGACGTGCTCAGGAATGTACGGAGGATATTATTGTAACAGGAGAATATATAGAAAAATCCATGTATTCTATGAATCATATGCTTGAAGCAATGTCAGCAATTGATGAAAGCTCTAAAAGCATTGCTAATGCTATCAAAGTAATCGATGATATTGCATCCCAAACAAACCTGCTGGCTTTAAATGCAGCGATTGAGGCAGCACGTGCCGGGGAAGCCGGTAAGGGGTTTTCCGTTGTAGCCGACGAGGTTCGTAAATTGGCAGAAATGAGCGCTCAGGCAGCAAAGGAAACAGCCGAATTAATTCAGGATAGTTTGGAACAAGTAAGTAAAGGCAGTGAGATTGTAGAACAAACCAACGATGGGTTAAGGATCGTGGTTGATAAATCATCTAATGTTAAGGATTTGAGCATGGAAATGACAAGATCTCTGGAACAGCAGGTAGCCGCGATTGGTGAAATAAATCAGGCGATTGAACAGGTTTCTAATGTGATACAGACAAATGCCGTTACAGCACAGAGTCTGCGGCAGCCGCAGAAGAGGCAGCGGCAGCGGCGGAAGACATGTCGGCACAAGCGGCGGCATTTAAAGATATCATGGACGGATTTAAGTTAAAGTAATCGGATACAGAATACATTGGTATGTATTGAAAGGAAATAGCTCTCTGTGGTAATATTAATAACCACAGGGGGTATTTATCTTGAAAGCAGATAAGATTCCCAATCTTATAAGTGGTGAGTCAGGAATGACAGGGAATTGCTATAGGAGAATTATTATGATACTTAGTGTGAGCAGAAGAACCGATATACCAAACTATTATTCCGATTGGTTTTATAAACGGATTCAGGAAGGTTTTTTATTTGTAAGGAATCCATTTAATGCACATCAGGTCAGCAAGATTATTTTACTAGGATATTGTAGATTGTATTGTGTTTTGGTCGAAAAATCCAGAAAATATGCTTGGAAGGTTAAAAGACTTAAAAGATTATAAATATTATTTTCAGTTTACCCTTACTGGATACGGAAAGGATGTAGAACTTGGTATACCGGATAAGAGGAAGCATTTGATTGGGGTGTTTCAGGAATTATCAAATCGGATATAGTGGGAAAAAGCAGTGTTAAGATATGATCCCATTTTATTAAATGAAAGGTATACATCGGAATACCACCTGTTTTGGTGAAAATCGGATTCTTTCAGCATGAGCGTTTGATACATCTGATTGTAACTGTGACCTTTGCAGTTCTATTTATGCAATCTATTCTGTTATTTTTTTATATAGGACTATTAGCATTTGTTATATCTGGTATCATTCTTGTATTATTAATTCCTTATATCGGACATTATTACACATTGGAAAATGGAGTACAAAAATTGTATGAGATTTATGATAAAATAGGGTGCTAAAATCTTTTGAAATACATAATAGTATTGTAGCTTTTACCGCTCTTTTTGTAAAGTGGTGAATGGGCAGAACCAGAAGAAGTATGGAAAATGAGCTGGAAGGATATGGTATTCCTTTGCTATGCGACTGATGTACAAGGGAATCGAAAAGACAATTGCAAAAGGGTTTGGGTTTGATGTTGAAAAAGTAGGTAGCAGATCAATATATGAAAGTAGTTGAAGCAGAACATTTTTCGGTATATACTACTAATATTGAAAATCAATAAATTTGTAACTCATTATACAGAGCTATTAGGAGAAGATATTATGCGGAAAGAAAAAGTCAGATTGTGGCAAGCTGGAGAATATGATTATCCAATGTCATTTGGTTTTACACCTTACATCATCACTTACATACACGAGGAAGATACGGAAAAGAGACCTTGTATGCTGGTGGTTCCAGGGGTGGATATGCAATGGTCTCGCCGACGGAAGGCGAGTTAGTGGCAATGGAGTTTTATAACAAAGGATATAACACTTTTATATGTACCTATACCACTAATTTATTGCAAGCAGCACCATTAAAAATGCAGCCGATGAAGGATGTATCACGAGCGATTCGATATATCAGGAAGCACGAAGAGGATTTTCATATTATGCCAGAACGGCTTGGGATTTGCGGTTTTTCCGCAGGTGGTCATTTGTGTGGAAGTATTTGTGTGCATTATGAGGATGTTTTGGATTCAAATCCGGAATATAGTGATTTTTCCAATCAGCCGAGTCTGGCAATTTTGTCATATCCAGTCATTACATCAGGCGAAAAAGCACATCGAGATTCCTTTATTCATCTTTTAGGAAAGGATGCGTCCGAAGGAGAGTTGGAATATATGTCTTTGGAAAAGCAGGTTACGGACAAAACCCCGCCATGTTTTATCTGGCATACAGCGACAGACGAGCTTGTGCCGGTGGAGAATAGCTATTTATTTGCAATGGCATGTAAGGAAAATCAAGTTCCCTTTGCTCATCATGTGTTTTCAAAGGGGCGGCATGGTCTATCGCTGGCAAATGAAGACTGGGCAGCAGGAAATATTGGTGATCCCAATACAATCGAGCAATTGACCGCATTGATTCAGGCGGCAAAGGATGGAATGTTTCAGGCATCGGAAGAGTTAATGAAATCTCCCCTTTTTCAAATTGACTCAGCAAATGAAAAACAGCCAATACCGCTGGGAGAGACGATGCCGGAGGTTGCGATCTTACCGATACTGGCGGATTGTTGGATAAAAGGATTATCTTAATAAGAAAATATCTCAATTAGAGAGGAGGTAGTTGGAAGAATAGTACTATTACATACAAGCTTATATAATGAAGAAGGTAAAAAAATGTAACGGTTCAGCCATACATTCATAATTTGGCAGATTGTGTGTCTTGGCTTAAAATTCACACCTTGGCTGCCAAATTATTCATATAGGGCGTCCGCCCTATAGAAAAATTTATATAATTTGTGCTTAGTGAGCAAGCTCCCACGCACAAATTATATAAATTTTCTGCATGGCTGAACTGTTACAAAGAAATAGAGATTAAACTTAAATTTGTAATGGGGAGGTAGTGAAATGGAAATTAACGAATTGTTAGTTGATAATAAATTTGGTTTTCTTAATGAGGATGAGAAGCAATTTATTGCCGCATTCAACAACGAGATGATAAAAATTGGTTATACAAATGATGGTATTCAAGATTATGTTGTTTTCGGGAAATATAAGATAGAATACTATAAATCAAAAGTTAAAACGAAAAAAATTGTTGCACGGATTTATATTCGTGATGGAGATGAAAAAATTGCTGCAAGGTGGGGCGAGCATGGCTTAGGGATAGTTTTAAGGCTGTACTTTACAAGTATCGACAAACACAGGACATATATCGAAGACGCTCCCACTTTTATCAAATCACCTTTTATAGACAATAACAGCGTTTGTCGTGGTTGTAAGGGCAAGTGCAATCGCAGAAAAGTGTATACAATTGATGGCAAGGCTTACGCTAAATGTACGGATAATGCTTTTATGTTTAATAAACCATCTCCAAAAAACGTTTTAGAATACATTAATCTGCTGACCACGTTTTATCCGGCAAAATAAGCATGATACATATTAATGAATTATGCAATACAAAGAATGATATAAACCGCATTTTGGATGAATGGAATATCGAAGATGTTAATTTATATTTGAGGGGTATAATGTCTGGGTTAGGGGGGACGATAGAGCCGTTTAAAATCATATCTGGATTAAATGGAGATGTGGTAAATACAGATAAACTATCCAGTGGATGCAAAACGGCACTAAATATTTATTACTATGTGTCTTATTTACTTGTTACTCTAAAAGCGTAATACGAACTGCCTTGCTCATATACTGCGTAAACCTCATAAATGTAGTCATTTCTGTCATTGTTGATGCGTAGAGTATTTCCGTTTACTGTTACGGATTCGTTTTGACTGATAGCCGATTCTATATATTGCCGTCCCATATAATATACTGCGTCCCATCTTTGAACCGAAACAGATTGCGGTTTATAACTGTCGCTGAAAATAAATGATATTTCGCCGTTACTGCCGTTCAAACGCAGAGTAATATCATTGTAATTATCTAATTGCAGCGCATGAGGAGAATCAGCTTCATACCCTACGCTGTTACCATTTTCGTCAATATACGACCAGCTTGTTGTCAACTGAGCCGCTTCGATACGTTGTTCGGGAAACCCGTTCATTGTCAAAACTACTTCAATCTGCGGCGCTCTTTCGTTCTGCATTGATGGCGACGGCAGCTGCCAAATTCCCTCTATCAGCGCATTTCCCGCTCCTGCATAAATGTTTTTTTCATTGCTTAAATAATAGGACATCGGTTGTCCGTCAGTAACAGAACGGTCATCCGCCACAAGGTACTTGTAGTTGTAAGTCGTAATCTCTCTTGCTCCGAACTTATCGCGTGTGCTGTCGTGCGTTACCGTGAACATTTCGCCGTCATATTGATAATCCACGAGGATTGCGTCCCCCTCAATCGTGTACAGCATAACCCGCAGGAACGCCGCGCCGCCGGAATAAACATCCGCATAGAACTGGTCTACCATTATTTGATTATAGATTTTAGAACCGTGGATATTGACATAAACGTTGTCGGCGACAGCTTGCTCGGTGCTGTAATCAATAGGCAATTCATGTAATGGTTTCCATGAGGACATAAAAGGAGAGTGTGCCGGCGTTGTTGTCGGTTGTGGGTCAACACTCGGCGTTGTGCGGTTTATTCCAAATAAGACAAGCTCATCATTGATAATAGCAAGACTTTCCGATTCCCTGCGGCATATTACTCATTTGCATTGGTTCTGTTTGTATGACTTCAAGCTGTCCGTTTTCCATTTGTAAAAAATAGTCGTAAGTACCACGGTCAGATAGAACGTATCGTTTATCATTGGCGTAATCGTATACGATAACACGCAAATCACCAAATCCTGAACCATAATTCGTGGTTCCGCAAAATTCGGGAAGTCCATCGCCGTTTAAGTCGGCGAGATAAAGATTATCAATATAACCGCCGAATATAAAACCGTCCGTACCGCCGAAAAGCTCTTTCTCTTTATTTTTGTTCGTCGCCGTTAGCCTTTCGGGCGTATAACTGAACAGCACATCAGGGAACTCATCAAGCATTAAATCGACGGTGGTAGTTAGCGAATAATCAAGATTTTGCCGATTTATCCATTCACGCGGAGTATAAGAAGTGGGCGGTACAGGAATCAGCCGGATGGGAGGGATGCGTTCTGATAAATTCGTCAACATCCCCGTAACGAATATCAATCCCGCTGCCACCGCTTTCCCAAATGCTCTCTAACGCCGTACTGCTAATGCCACTTTCCGGGTTCATCGTGTCATTGAAGTTTATAAGCAACCGATAACCGCCCTCTACACCGTAAAGTGTCGGATTGTAACCACCCATTGTGGAACTTAGATACTCGGACGTAGAAACGGAAAATCTGTGTATTGCAGAGCGTCGCCTTTGGCGGCAAGTACGCGTACATCGTCGAGCGACAACTGTCCTATGCCGTTTGTTGGCGAGGAATATGGCAAATTGCTTTCCACAATAACCCAAATCAAGCGGTCGTGCTCATCATCTGCATATACAAACCGTAATTTAGCCGCCAATCTGCCCTGAGTTTGAATGTATTCAACGTAGCGCAATTTTTGCTCTCTGTCTTGCCAACCTTGTTTTCCCTCGCCGAAATAACCGCGTATCTGAGATATGGTTGTCCACGGGCTTCTTGAAGTAGTGTCATCAAGAGAACATACCACCCCGATTTCGGAAACATTAACCCACAGCTTTCGAATTACTCCTGTTGCCGCATCCAAAGAAAAACGGACTTCCTCATAGTTATAATCATATTCACCGCTTGTATAACGGTCGGTAAGCGTAAGCGTTGCGGTCATGTCACTATTGACAGTGCCTCCAAGTGAAAATCCGTTGAAACCAATATATTGCAAATTCCGATTAGTGGTGCTTTCGATGTTTGCGTTTCTCCCGCGCCAAGCACAATCGCCGTGCCGCCGATAACAAAAATCAATACTGCCGACACAATAACCGCCAAGCGGGTATGCTTCTTACTTTTCATAATCGCGCCAAGCCGTTCTTTAAGGGCTTTCTTTTCCTCGCACATTGTAGTGGACAAGACGGCTTTCGGCGTTTTTGAATCGGCGGCGACGTAGAGCAGCGTTTCGCCGTAGTTTTGCTTTACCGTCCGTGTCGAGATTGCGGATAACAGCTTCGTCACAGGATAATTCGCAGGCGCGGTCGATTTCACGGCGAACAAGCCATACAATCGGATTGAACCAATGAACGGCAGTAACAATTACCGACAGCCATTTAACGAGTACGTCCTTTCGGCGCAAGTGTGTCAGTTCGTGGAGCAGAACGGCGCGAAGCTGTGTGTCGCTGTATTCCTTGTCGGGCAATGTAATCGCCGGATGGAATACGCCAATCAACATCGGTGTCGCCGCAAGCGGGTTGCGGTACAATGCCGGGACGCGGTATTTGCCGCAGAGTTCGGCGAGTATAGCGTATTCTTCTGTGGTTGCGGTAGTATTGCGCTGTTTCATTCTCGTGACTGTAAAAACTTTATAATGTAGATGAACGCAAATAAGCGGCAACGCCTAAATAGTGGATAAGACGAAACCAGTCAACCGCTTCCGGCACCCATGTATCTTTGAATAAGAGATTCAACTTCTGCCATACTCGATTCGGGTATACCTATAAATCCATTTTCGCCCTCTCTTTCAATGGTTTTATCCGCTCGAGTTGTCTTCATTATTACAACATACCAATCCACCGTTTTTGATATAGTCGGCACATTAAATCGGTTGCCGCAGGCAGAATGACGAGCCTTGATATTGGCACAACCAAAGCGACGAGAACAACAAGCCATAAGATAATATTGCACCGATTTCGGCAGACGGTTACGAACAAGCGGCTTAAAAGCGAACAGGATTACAGCGAGAATACTGCCCGTGATAGACATGATGAGGATTGTTCTTAGAGCATCGTAGCTAATCACTTCCCATCACCGCCCATCTTAAAATATTCGCGCAGTTCTTCAATATCGGTATCGGTCAAATGTCCATTGCGTACCATAGCGAGCGCGAGGGTTTTAGCACTGCCAAATTTTTCAAGTACGTTTTTTCTTCTGCGAGTATGTATTCGTCCTCTGTTATAAGCGGTATATACCGCGCAACGCCGTACCGCTCTGTCGGCTCAATAAGTCCTTTGTCGCGTAAACGAGCGACGAGGGTATGCGTCGTTGACTTGTTCCAACCCTTATTCTGTTCGAGTTCACCCTTAAACTCTGCAACTTTAAGCGGACGCTTCTCACGCCATAAAATCCGCATGATTTCAAGTTCCGCATCTGCAATCTTATAATCCATGAAGAAAATCCTCCTTGTATGCCTACTGATATAGAATATTCTACTTTAGTAGGCTATAAAAAATCGTATTGTTCTTTTTGGCAGTTATGCTAGAATGGAGTACCATACAGGGAGTGATTTAGATCTTTTGGTTCTGACAGATAGCGAAGTTCCTCGTGAGCAGAGAGGGCATTTGCACTCTGTTTTTGAGGAGCAGGGAGCAGACCTGGTATTTTATACAGTATCAAAATTTCAAGAATCTACTTGCCGTTTCGTCAAGGAGATTAGAAAGGATGGGGTATTACTTTGGAAAAATTAAATTCTTATTTCGGACTTGCCGAGAATGATTATTTATATACAAAGAACGGATTTGCTTTTTGCGAACAGATTGGAAATTATAATAATGCAACTGTGGGGTGCTCGCAGTCGGCGGAAAAATATTTAAAAGCTATCCTGGAGTTGCTTTTTACAGAGGAAGACGATGTACTTACATTTATGAAATCCCATAATCTTCGTGCCATCTTAAACAAAATAAAAGAAAAATGTGATTTTCCTGTCTCTTCAAAAGATTGCAAATGGCTGGGAGACTTTTATTTCGATGCAAGATATCCAGGCGACAATTTTCTTGTAACTACAAAAGAGGATGCAGAAGAAGCCCTTTCTATTCTTGAACGCATTCGAGAAGCTGCATCAGACATCATAGAAAAGGAAAGAAAGATGAGAGAGGAGCAGAAAAAAAGTATGCAGAACTTGAAAGCTTTTGAAGATGGAGAATAAATAAAATAACACTGTTGATTTTGAGGGGTTGAAAATTATTGAAAAGACTAAAGCAAAATCTTTTGCTATGGTACAACAGGGGGTAGGTGAAAGATGTATGGAATATAATTTCGCAAAGAAACAGGTAAGAAGAATCAGTCGTAATAAAATATTTTTATTGCTGATATTAACATTTTTTGGTGTATTTATGGTATTAGCATTTGCATCCGCACCAAGTAATTTATTTTTTGAGTATGCACCATTTGATACATCAGAAGATGCTGAGAAGCTTTTAGAGAAAAAAATTTTTTATGTTACGACAACAGCGGAACTCTTATTTGATACGGGATATGTGTATACCGAAGGGTATATAGGAGATGGGATAATCAAAGAGAAGTATTACATATTTTGGGCTGGTGAAAAATATATCGTATGTAAGGTAGATAAGGATCTTTCCCAAGAGGAATATGATAATTACCCATTAAAAGGCAAACTGGATTATGCAACAGAAATAGATGCAGAAGTTATTGATGAGCTGAAACAAGATGCTTCTGAGTATATGGACTCCGGCTTAATTGCCAATTATATAATCGATACAAATGCATCCCGCTCAGAGGATCAGACGATTGCAGTATCCGGTGTGGTTTTGCTAATCATTGCAATTATATATATATTCTCTGCAATCAGTAGTATAGTGGATTATAAGAAAAATAAATATTTTAAATTAATGGGCGCAAATGAAGACGATGCGGAGAGAATCAACCAGAGTATTTCAAAATTATATAGCAGGGGAATGACTCCGATAAAAGTGAGTAGTATAGAGATGGTTGGAGACTGGATGATTAGGTGTACCTTTACAAGCTTTTATATTAATAAAAAGGAAGACATTGTTTGGATTTACAAAACAATTACAAAACATAGAACTAATGGGATTCCAACTGGAAAAAGCTATGCAGTTGTTCTAAAGGGAAAAGCTTATTTAAATATTTTGCTAAGTGTAAAGGATGATAAAAAGGCGGATGCACTATTGGAAAAGTTATTTGTAGAAATTCCGTATGCTATTAGAGGTTACTCTGACGATTTGGCAGAGCTTTATAAAAAGAACCGATCTGAATTTTTAGAACTACAGGTAAGACATAAACAGGAAATAGAAGAAAATTCGTAACAGTTCAGCCATGCATTCATAATTTGGCAGATTGTGCATTTCGGCGTATGATTAACACTTTGGCTGCCAAATTATTCATATAGGGCGTCCGCCCTATAGAAAAATTTAAATAATTTGCGCTTAGTGAGCAAGCTCCCACGCACAAATTATTTAAATTTTCTGCATGGCTGAACTGTTACGAAAATTCTCATGTAGACACAAGGCTTTAGCGATAAAAACCTTAAATGTCGAAACTCACGCTAGATGTTAGCGTTTTCGGAGATTGTAATTCATAGGCGATATATTCGTATATGTCTCTGAGGTCAACATCCGCTTGTGCCGAAATTACAATAACGAGTTTTTAAATGAATTGGAAAAAAGGTATTCGAAATGAGGTAAAACGGAAAAAGCTATCGTTCAATGATTCAGTGAATATGATATAAAAATAAGGAACAAAGCTAATAATACATTTAGGAGGTCGTTGTAGATGGTTTATTCTTTTGAAAAGCCGTTTGAAGTTTTGTATGAAAATTCAATGGTTCAAAAAAACGGAAATGGAGAACCAGTGATGAACATGTGGCGGAAAGAGAATTTGGTGCGTACAAGATCAGTTTGAAAAAAAGATGTGGTTAAATTATAATTGAATTGCATTACAAAATGAACGGAGGTGCATCTTATGTGTACATGTATTGAATTGAATATTATTTTACAAAAGTTAGCAGAGATATATCGGTCTGTATATGGAGGCAATTTGGTTAAGGTTGTGCTATATGGTTCTTATGCACGTGGTGATTATGACAGTGAATCGGACATAGATATTGTTGCAATTGTGCAGGGAAACCGAATTATATTGCAGGAACAGTTGAAGCAAGTATGGGAAGAATCATGTGAATTAGAACTAGAATATGAAATGATTCTTTCGCCAACTGTAATTCCATATGATGAGTTCGAACAGTATAGGGATGATTTGCCATACTATCGAAATATAGCTACGGAAGGGGTTGAAATTGTTGCCTGATAATCGAAATAACTTAATGCAGTATCGTATGTCAGCTGCAAAAGAGCGATTAAATTCTGCAAAGGTATTGCTTGATAATAGTAATTATAAAGACTCTATTGGACGTTCTTATTATGCAATGTTCACTAGTGTGAGAGCACTCTTGGCAATGGATGGTGTTGATTATTCAAAGCATGCAGGAGTGATTGCTTATTTTCAAAAAGAGTATATTAAAACCGGAGTTTTTGATAAAAAGTATTCCAAATATCTTAGTCAGGCATTCCAGATAAGAAATAACACAGATTATGCAGATTTTTTTATTGCTTCACAAGCTGATGCGAAAGAGCAATATGAAAAAGCAGTGGAATTTAATGAGGTTATTGAAACATATCTGAAAAAATAATAGGGCATAACTATAGAGGTGCAACTATAGTTTTTTCAACATGCTATCCTGAATTGTTAGACGAATTTGAAGGAAATGATGATGTATATATTATACGAAATACCGACGGAATATAAATCGCATTGATGGGGCGGTTCGTTTCGGGACGGTGTGAGCTATCCCAAAAGACGCAGAAAAGCCATCGGATGGCAGATTAAAAGAAAATAGGAAGGATGGCGAAAACAACGGATGAAATATGATTGTTTGATAGTGGATGATGAGGAAATGCTCTCAAGGAATACACAAAAATATTTTAATATGAGCGGAGTTAAGACCGAATGGGTAGCGGATGAAGAATCGTGTAGCAGCTTCTTCCGTAACAATCAAGCTGATTTGATTTTGCTTGACATCAACCTTGGTGATTCGTCAGGGTTTGATTTATGCGGGCATTTGCGTGAAACAACCAATGTGCCGATTCTGTTCATAAGCGCTCGAACAAGCGACGACGATGTTTTACTGGCTTTGCGTTTAGGTGGCGATGATTATATCCAAAAACCGTATTCACTTGCCGTTCTGTTGGAAAAGGTAAAAACAGTTTTGAAGCGGTACAAAGCGACTGCGCTGGAACCCAATACGTTTGTTATGGATAATCTGAAAATTGATTTTGCGACGGAAACCGCCTATTTGAATGGGCGAGAACTTAAACTGACAATCATGGAATCTAAGCTGCTTTTGTATCTCGCCAAGAACAGTGGCTGCACCGTAACAAAAGATGAATTATTTACAAACGTGTGGGTGGATTCTATTACAGAGGATAACACATTGAATGTACATATCCGGCATTTGCGGGAAAAAATAGAATCAGACTCTACAAAACCACGGTATATTAAAACGGTATGGGGTGTCGGGTATATTTTTTCGGGTGACAAAGCATGAGCGTAAAAAGGGTTTTACCATTTGCTGCTGCGGTGGTCATATTGATTGCGCTTGTATTTGTCATGATACCGCGAGAAACGCCGGACATTCAGCTTGATATTAGAAAGGTAAATCACGTTGTAAAAACCTTATCGGACGGTTGGGATGACTTTCGCAATAGAAGTGGCGTCCTGCCTTATGAAGATGAGATGGATTACGCTGTGATAACAAGCGAGGGTGAACTTGTCGCAGTTACCCGCGATAACTTGAATGAGCATATCAACGATGCGATACGCAACAGGGATACGATTGTGGATGTTTCGATGGAAGGGGAAATCGTAGGTAAAGTCATTTTCTATAATGATTCTGTGCGTGTAATTGAGAAAAACAGACAAAACCTTATTTTTACTTCCGTTCTCATACTTGTCATTCTGATTCTTATTTTTGCGGGATATACATTGTATCTATATTCTGCTCTGCTGCACCCTTTCAAAAAAATGCAAGATTTCGCTCGGCGTATCGCTGCTGGTAATCTTGATATACCTTTAGAGATGGATAAAAATAACTTATTCGGTGCTTTTACTGAAAGTTTTGACCTTATGAGAGATGAACTGCGCAGAGCAAGAGAAAATGAGCGTGAAGCCGACCGAAGTAAAAAGGAACTGGTCGCATCCATTAGCCATGATATAAAAACACCTGTCGCTTCGATCAAATCCGCAACAGAACTCATGCTTTTTATGATAGATAATCAAGAATTTAAAGAACAGCTTGAAGGAATAAATGCGAAAGCGGAACAAATTAATTCCTTGATTACCGATATGTTTCACTCAACGCTGGAGGATTTACAAGCGTTGAGTGTATTCGTCACAGAAATTCAAAGCACCGCTATAACGAATTTGATATGGTATGCGGATTACGAAAAGCGGGTAAAACCATTTGAACTGCCAAACTGCCTTATATCCGCTGACTTGCTGCGGCTTCAACAGGTATTTGATAACATTATCAGCAACTCTTATAAATATGCTGGAACAGACATTGATATCCATGCTTTTCTTGAGGCTCAATATCTTATCATAGATGTAACTGATTACGGTACGGGCGTGCAGGAAGACGAATTGCCGTTCTTAACTAAAAAATTTTACCGGGGCAAGAACTCGGCCGCGAAAAACGGTTACGGGTTGGGATTATATATTTGCAAATATTTGATGGAGGAAATGTCGGGCGATTTTCACTGTGAGAACCATCCTGACGGATTTTACGTCCGACTCATGCTTCGGATGGCGGGATAGTGCGGATGCGAGTCAAATACCGCGCAGCAAGTTACGGGGTATTTGACCCTCACGGCATTCGCCAAATGCAGAAATGCAAGCATTCCTGCGCTTGGTTGATTGCTCACGGGAATTAAGAATCTTAAGGATTGAATTAAAGATTTTAAGGATTTGAAGCTCTATAATGAGATTGTACACAGCATTCGAAGGCGAATCTGGTCAATCTCATTTTATTTTATAGGAGGAACACTGTCATGCAAAATGCGATATTGAAAACTAACAAACTCTGCAAGACCTTTTCGAGCGGAGGCTTGCAACAGCACGTTTTGAAAAACCTTGACTTAGAAATCTATGAGGACGATTTCACCGTTATCATGGGACCGTCCGGTGCGGGTAAGTCTACTCTGCTTTATGCCCTCTCCGGCATGGATAAGCCGACCATCGGAGGAATCACCTTTTCAGGACGGGAAATCGGCAATCTGTCCAACGACAAGCTGGCGGTGTTTCGGCGGGACAACTGCGGCTTTGTTTTTCAGCAGATATATCTGCTCGACAACATGAGCGTACTGGATAACATCTTGGCTTGCGGACTGTTGGTCAGCAAAAACCGAAAAACTATTACAGAAAGAGCAAAACAACTTTTAGGGCGGTTGAACCTCAGTGAAGCGACATGGCGCAAAATCCCCTCACAAATCTCCGGCGGCGAAGCACAACGCGCCGGTATCGCCCGCGCCCTGATCAACAGCCCGAAAATCGTCTTTGCCGACGAACCGACAGGGGCGCTCAATTCTGCAAATGGTAACACCGTCCTCAATGCGCTGACCGAGGTAAACAAGCAAGGGCAAAGCATTGTGATGGTTACGCATGATATGAAATCGGCACGGCGCGGCAGTCGTATATTGTACTTACAGGACGGTGTAATACGCGGCGAGTGCCTGTTGGGAAAATATACAAGCGGTGATATTGAACGGCACGATAAACTAAGTGCGTTCTTATCGGAAATGGGGTGGTAAGCATGAAAAAGATATTGATGCTTGCTCTTGCACCTATACGCAAAAACAAAGGGCAGTCGGTTAGTCTGTTTATATTTATGTTAGTTACAGCGATGCTTTTGAGTATTGGGTTAGTGTTATTTACCGGAATCGGCAACTTCTTTAATGAACGCATGGAATCCAATAATGCAGCCCACTTTGTCGGAATTTATGGTGCCGGAAAGCGTTCTATCGGTTGAACAAGGTCAAACATTCATGGAAAATGATTCTCGCGTTAAAGAAGTTGAAAAAATAAACGCAATCGGCGGTTATGGCGAGTATGTTGTAAATGGGGCAGATATATCAGTCTTTTTAATGCTTGCCCCGTCCGGCGAAACGCAAAAAATGGACGCACCTTCTTTTATAGGGGAACATTTGCCGTTGACCGGTAACCGAATTTATATTCCGTACACCACGCTGTTAAACGGAGGATTTAACATCGGCGACGATTTCGATTTGAATATTTCCGGTATGGAGCTGAGTTTTACAATCGCAGGCGCTACCGAAGAAATTACATTCGGAGCGCAACTGGGCGTAGCTCTTCGATTTTATATATCGGACGAAAGGTATCATGAAATTGAAAAGCAGCTTCCGGACAACGGTGTTACGCTTTTTCCGTTGTGCGGCTGAATGATGAAAAAGACACCATATTATTTAAAACCGATTACGACAAGGAAGTTTCAGCGGATGGATTGTTTTACAATACAATGACATATATCGATGCAAAACAGCCGCGCATAACGATTCCGACAATAATTGCGATTTTGATTACAGCTTTTGCGGTTATCCTGCTTGCCGTCAGCTTAATTGTCATACGCTTTCGCATTATCAACGGGATTGAGGAAGGCATGACCAATATCAGTGCGCAAAAGGCAATCGGATACAGAAACAATCAAATTATCTCGGCGATTGTGATGCAGTACGGACTTGTCGCGCTGATAGGGGGTATTTTTGGATCTGTAATCGCCGGAGTTGTGATGCCCATGATAACGAAAATATTCGAGCCGCTAATCGCGTTGGTTTGGAATCCGGGATTTGATATAAATATCATGGCTGTTTCCACTTTGTTTGTCCTGTTGAGCGTAACGTTGATTGCTTTTATAACATCAAGGAAAATTAATAAATTACACCCACTGACCGCCTTGCGCGGAGGGATGACAACACACAGTTTTAGAAGAAACGCTTTTCCGCTGGATAAGTCACACGGGACGATTAACCTTTTGCTTGCACTCAAGCAGATCGTTCAAAATAAGAAGCAGGCGATTACAGTCAGCATTATTATTATGATGATAACAATGGCATCGGTGGTTGGTATATCATCAAATTACAGTATGAATGACGGGCGGGATGCGTTTATTCGCATGATGTTCGATGAAACTGCCGTAACCGATGTAGCTTTTATCTTAAAAGACGGAGGTGATGGAGAAGCATTTAGAGAAAGGGTTATTGGGTATTCTGAAGTTCGTAAGATTTTGACGTATGAAGCAAGCGGTGTACCCCTCTTGGTTGATGAGGTAAATATTACAACGTATGTAACGGACGACTGCTCACTTTTAGAAAGTCAAATGTTGGTCACGGGCTATTATCCAAGACACGATAACGAAATTGTGTTAGGCAGCTTGGTTTTGGAAGCGACGGGCAAAAAGGTTGGCGATACGGTGCAAATCCGCGTTGACGACAAGGAAAATGATTGTATAATCACCGGAGTTGTTCAATCCATGAACTCAAACGGATTTTTTGGATTATTGACTACGGAAGGAGTCCGCAAAGTCGCACCTGATTTTATGTTCACAAATTTTTTAGTCTACATGAATGAGGGTAGTGATATTAAAGCGTTTACCGAATCAATTCAAGCGGCATCGGGCGATATATTTAAAAGTGTAGTCAACTTGGAAGACCAAATTGGTATTACGATGGATAGCATGGGCGTAATGTTTGCAGCTGTTTCATATGGGATTACGGCAGTTACGGTGTTTGTGGTTATTCTGACGTTGTACATGGTTATCAAGACCACTATACTTCGGAAACGGCGGGAACTTGGAATACAGAAAGCGGTCGGGTTTACGACATTGCAACTGATGAATCAAATTGCTTTAAATATGACCCCTGTGATTCTATTGGGTGTATTGGCAGGCGCAGCCGCAGGATATTTTGGATTTAACCCTATGTTTGCGGCGTTGACGAAAGGTGCAGGAATCGCAAAAACAAATTTGCCTACGCCCTTTGACCAAATCATCGTGGTCTGCATCGCTCTTGTTATACTGGCTTACGCCGTGTCGATGCTAATTGCATGGCGTATCCGTAAAATTTCGGCATATTCGCTGGTGAGCGAATAGTTTTGTGCGACAGGCAGTCGCACCTATTCCTGACAGTTATGGTCAGGAGTAATCTTGCGAATTAGGAACAGCGGTCACGATGCAACAGGTATAAATACCCAGACAAAAACGAGCCAAGAGTTCTGAAAGCAAGAGTTCTCTGGGGTGAAAATCCCCACCCATGAGCACTGGCGCAAATTGGGAAGTCTAATCTAGGGCGCTATTGTAAGATGGTGTCTGAAGGAGATACGAAAGTCGAGAGACCCGTAGACGGTTTGGCAGACCGAAATGAAAAGTAAACCACATGAAGCGGCAGGGCAGGTTGATGACTGCGCGAAACATCGGGAAATCTAAATCATTTA
>JALQSN010000488.1:0-38300 GCA_023690525.1 Holotrichia oblita | reverse complement strand
ATAATAGGCACGTTATACCGGCGGGCTACTTGGGCGCAATCGTACACCGCAGTAATTTGCGGCACCCCGATACCGGCAATTACCCTGGTGGTACAGATAGAACCAGGACCAATGCCGACTTTTATAGCGTCGGCACCTGCTTCAATCAAAGCCTTAGTAGCATCGCCTGTAGCCACGTTGCCTGCAATCAAATCAACATCCGGGAACTGTTTTTTAAGTTTTTTTACAGCTTCAATAACTCCCCTGGAATGTCCGTGAGCGGTATCAACCACAATAACGTCGACTTTAGCCGAGACAATGGCTGAAACCCTGTCCATCATATCAGCCCCAACCCCTACGGCAGCGGCTACTAACAGCCTTCCTTTGCTGTCTTTGGCTGCGTGGGGATATTTTTGAGTTTTTTCAATGTCTTTGATGGTTATTAGTCCTTTTAAATATCCGTCTTTGTCGACAAGCGGCAGTTTTTCAATCCGATGTTCTCCCAAGATTTTTTTGGCGTCGTCTATGGAAGTGTCAAAATGGGCTGTTATGAGGTCATCTTTAGTCATGCATTCGCCAATTTTTTTAGTAAGGTCGGTTTCAAAACGCAAATCGCGGTTAGTTAATATCCCTACCAGTTTTCCGTGCATGGTAATCGGCACGCCGGAAATTCTATATTTGCCCATAAGATTGGTCGCATTTTGCAGGGTATCGCTTGGCGACAGGAAAATAGGGTCGACGATAATACCATGCTCAGACCGTTTTACTTTGTCGATTTCATTGGCCTGGGCCTCAATAGGCATATTTTTATGTATGACTCCAAGCCCGCCTTCGCGGGACATGGCAATTGCCATTCTGGTTTCGGTGACGGTGTCCATACCTGAACTTATTACCGGCACATTCAGTCTGATACTTTTCGTCAGGTTGCTGGTGATGTCGACATCCTTCGGCAAAACGTCTGAACTTCTGGGTACTAAAAGAACATCATCAAAGGTTAATCCCGCAGGCCCAAATTTGTTTTCAAACATAGCAAAGACTCCTTTTATCTATTTTATAGTATAATAACACAAATAAACTTGCCAAATCTACCCCCTTTTTAGGTGAATTTTAATTTAATACGATATTTTTTGTCGAAGGTGAAAATTCTGTAACTTGAAGTGTTTGTTTTGGCGAAAAACGGCAATCTGCATATGAAATCACAGATTGCCGTTTTTTGTGTTTCAATCTTTACCCAGAACAAAAGGCGCGAAACCTATTTTTTCCCACACATCATTATACGCCATGCGGACGCAAGCATTTAAGCGTCCTTTTTGAATGTTCTTTATCTGCCCCAAAGAATTCATAAATAGTTTTAAGGCCGGATGTGGACTGTTGTTGGCCGCCTGAGCGTAATATTGAGCCGACTTTTCAATCAGCGTCTGAGCCATCCAAAGCCCACAGAGAGTTTTATGAGGCTCCGTTTCTTTATTTTGATTTTGCAAGACCTGAATCAGCGTGTTATCTTCACCCGAAAGTTTCTTCATCTGCAAATCCAATCGGCCATAGCCTTCCAAATCAATATTAATGGCGGCGGCACTCTTTAATATTTCTACAAATTCTTTTTGTGATTTTAAAATCAGCCGCAAAACTTCCGCCAGTTCCAGTCCGGCGTTTTTCTCTAAAAATTCCAATTGGCAGGTTAGTTCTTTTTCCATATCTATCGCAAATTTAAACAAAGATTCACACATCCTTTAACCTACTTAATACTTAGGGCGTGTTTGAAAACTGCTCCAATGTCTACTAACGGCGATTTTTAGTCCAGACTTCGTTAAAATTTCTTACCATAACCCCACTATGCTTGCGAAATTTTGCCTCGTCTGGCCTAAAAATCGCTCGTCATTAGACATTGCTTCAGTTTTCAAACACACCCTAGGCAAAAACACCTACCGCCAGTTTCATGAATACTGGCGACACATACACCTCGACAATTGCAGCCAGAATGGTTACAGAAAGCATCAGCAGGCATAAAACGGAATAAGTGACGGAACTATAAAACAAGCCATCGTTTTTAGCCTGCCCTTTTGAATTTCTTTTAACCAGCATCAGCGAAAAACTAACAGCGGCCACCCCGGTCACCAAGAGGGCCGGCACCGCCAAAAAATTATGGGGCAGCACCGACACAATGGCGAACAACACCCCCCGCATTACATATTCATTTACTAAAAAACCTACGGTAAACCCGATTACAAAGCCCCGCATCCAAACCATAAACAAAACAAAAGGCATACCGACGATGGTAAACCCCAAAAACCACATAAGGCATATAATTTTAGCGTTATTAAATATTACGTTTACCAATAGCAACCCTGCTCCGGTCGTAGTATCCGGTTTCTGAGAAAGACTCTGAAAAAATATGCTAAGGTATCCCGAAAGTTCTGTTTTCTGGTCATCAGGCAGTGTTTTTACCGCTAATGCTCCAACTACGATACCTATTACAAAAATCAGGACTATGAAAAAATAAGCCACAATATTGGCGCGGATATATTTAGCCAATTGTTCGCGAAATAACCCCAGCATGTACGTACCTCCCGTTACAAGCCTGTACCTGCTAAAATATATGTCGCGTCTCAGAGCTTTATACCGCTGAAAGGATTTTCGGCCTTTATTTCATTAGGTGGTGTCCTCAGAAAATTTAGATGTTATTAATCTGGGTTTGCAAGGAACCTATTTCACTTTACCGTAAATTCCGCCGCCACCGTCTAAAATTTCCGCTTTACCCTCTCTGGCCTTAATAATATTTTCGGCAACTTTAAGACCGGCTACGTCGGCTAAATCCTGATAGCCAATAAAATTTAAAATGTTAACTTCGGTATTAAATTTTTCAATAAGCTTAGCCCTAGTCTTCGCGCCTGCTCCAACAATAAATTCCAAGGGTATCTGATAAAAATATTCCGGACGTCGGGTTGAAGGTTTAGCGACAGGCCAATCGGCTATTTCGTCGACGCGGTCAAGCACCCCTTTAACTATTTGGCCGCTTTGGCACTGGGGGCATATTGCGGGGTTGGCCGGTCTTTCTTTTATCAGGTGGCTACAAACCGTACACATTGTCCGGTGATATTTGCCAAGACGGGGGTTCAGTCCGTAGTTAGCTTTAATCTCCCGGCCTTTTTCACCCGCTAAAGCTAGAACCACCTCTTCAAAATTAATATTTTTTTCAGCTAGTGAAAGCACATTGTACTCCCGGCCGATTTTTTCCAGGGAGTGAGCGTCGGAATTGCTGACGAAGGAATAATTAGCCAGTTCTTCTATTCTGTCGGCCATAAAACTGTCGGCGCTTAGCCCAAGCTCAACGGAGCTTATCAATTTTAACGCCCTCGGGGGTAATAATTCAGAAAGCCTTCTGGCACAGGAACCGTAAATACTTTTGTGAGGAGTAAAAATATGGGCTGGAATTATCGCGGCCTCAAAACCGGCAGCAATATCAATAAGTTTTCTTAAAGGCATATGGGCATTTTGCGAGCTTAAATTAATATTTTTTATATGTTTTGCCATTTGCCCGGAAAATGATTTCATCCCGGAAATATCGGGGAGGTAGATTAAAGTGTGGGAAAGACCGCCGTTTTCTTCGGTGGTTTCAATTTCCGCCCCTAACAGAAGCAACGTGCTGTTGGGAGAATTTTGATGCCGGTGGTGATACCCGCCTTTGGGGTCAGGGGTTAAAACGCCCTGGTCGAGCATATTGTCCAAATCCGTTAAGACCGCCGGAGATAAAGCATCGACAATCCCGACAATATCTATGCCTTTTTTTCCTGCCGCCTGAGCCAGTATTTCACGTACCGACAAATGGCGGGAAGAAGGAATTTTAACTCAGGAACCGTTTTCGGTTATACCTACGTGAATATGGAGGTCGGCAAAGTATTCCCGTTTTTTCATTATAAAATTCCGGCTAGCGCCAAACCTAATATTGTTTTGGCGTCGCAAATGATATTATTAGCAATCATGTCCTTTATTTCCTGGGGAGTATATATTTCCACATTCAGAAATTCATCTTCGTCCGGGTGCTGGGTTCCGGAATTCATTTTATCGGCCAGGTAAATATGAATTACTTCATTGGTAAATCCGGGAGTCGTATAAATCGAGGCCAACTTTTTGACAGTCTCGGCAACAAATCCCGTTTCTTCAGACAACTCCCGCAAAGCGCAACTGTAGGGGTCTTCTTCTTTATTTAGTTTTCCAGCAGGTATTTCCAACAGCGCTTTTTGGACAGGATACCGGTACTGACGGACTAAAACGATTTTTCCTTCAGCGGTAACAGGAACCACAGCCACAGCGCCGGAGTGTTCGACTACTTCCCGAAAGGCTTCATTGCCGTTTGGCAATAAAACAGTGTCAAACCTGACGTTAAGTATTCTTCCCTCATAGACTTTTTTGGATTCAAGCGTTTTTTCTTCAAACACATGTTGTTCAGGCAGTTCATGCATTTATTATCACTCCTATCTTGGGGGATATTTTTTCTGATGTTTACATATATTTTCTTTTAAGGGAGGTATGTAAACATGATTATAGTAACCAAAAAAGGCTATTATTTTGTAGGCAAGGTCAAAGATTTATCACGCCATTTAAAGTTATTAAAGAGCCGCTATTCCACTTTGCAAGAGTTATTAACTAAAAATTCGCAGTGAATTTGGTTATATCAGGGATTTATCCTTTGCCGCAGACTCTAAGCAAGAGCAAACCTCGTTTATTACGCCGTTCCAGTCCCCGGGGGCTTTGGAGCGGAAAACACGCATACTGGGATACCAAGGTGAATCGTTTCCTTCCATTAGCCATCTCCATTCAGATATAAAAGATAAAATCAGCCATACCGGTTTACCTATTGCGCCTGCTAAATGAGCTACCGCCGTATCAACTGAAATAACTAAATCAAGATTTTCAATCAAGGCGGCCGTGTCGGCGAAATCTCCAATATGCTCAGTTAAATCAATTATATTCAGGTTACAGTCCGAAACTTGGTATTCTTTAGCAGATTTGCCTATTTGTAAGTTGTAATAAGTTATATTGGCTATATTGCCAAGCGGAGTCAAAGGCTTAAAGCCGCAAGTTTTATATTGCATGGATAACATTCCACTTGACCAGACCAAACCGACTTTCAAGTTATTTTCAGAATATCCGGCGGCCTCTTTAATAAGTTTTTGCCAGCGAGAAGTTAACTCTTGACTAGGCGACAAGTACGGATTTGCCGGGATTGTATGTATAGAAGTGCCGAAAATTACCGGCAAGCTGACAAACGGGATATGTAAATCAAAATCTTCCGGGCTGATGGGGTCTTCTGTGGGCAATAATAACTCATCTACTCCGTCAAGGCTTTGAAAAATGTGGAAAAGTTCTTTTTTTACAGGCAGCAAAGTATAACCGCCTCTTTCTTTAACCAACGGTAGATACCTGGCAAACATGATAATATCCCCAAACCCCCCAAATCCACCATCTTCGCCGATAATAAGCTTTTTACCGGAAAATATCTCGCCTTGCCAGCGGGGTACTATCTGAAAAAATTTATATCGCTCGGTTTCTTTGTCAATATATAAATGGCGGCTTTGGTCAAACATAGGAAACCCTTCCGTTAGATTACCCTGCATCATAAGCAGTTCAGCCAGGGTAACTTTGGCTTCATCAGAAGCAGGATTCAAGTTAAATGCTATTTGAGCATGATGGGTGGCCTTGACAAAATCCCCTGTTTGCAGATAATATACTCTGCTGAGTTCATAGTGCGCTTTAAAGTTATCTTGATTTAAAGACAACGCTTTGGTTAAGTAATTGACTGCTCCGGCGGAGTCTTTTTTGTTGGCAGCTATTTCTCCCAGCCTCAGGTAACTTTCAATATAACCGGGGTTAAATTCCAGAGCTTTTTTATAACATTTTAGGGCTTCGGGAAATTCATTTAGCTTGGTTAAAACATCTCCCAGGTCATTCCATAAATAGGCCGTTCCCGGTTCTTTTTTTAGGGCCGCCAGAATATGTTCCGCCATTTCTAAAAACTGAGTTGTCTGCATAAAAAATACTCTTCCTTTAAATAAAGTTTTCTTTTATTCACCATCGTGATACAATAATATTAATTTTAATACAAGGAGATACCGCCATGAATAAGCAAGAACTTATTAACTCTGCCATAAATTTCACCAATACCGCAGCAGGCAACCGCGTCAGCAAAGAAATAGCCCTTTCGGAAGAATTAGCGGGAATGAAAATGTATGAAGAGCCAATTCTGGCAGTTGCCGCCGCAAATGACGAAATTTTTTCATTTATGAAAAAGCCGGACGTTATAGGTGAGCATTTTATGCTGCCAGAAGAATGGCTGACTAACGCCAAAAGCGTAATTTCTTTCTTTTTGCCGTTCACCAAAAGAGTAACTGAATCTAACGCCGAAAATATGTCTTGGCCTTCAAACGAATGGTTGCATGCCCGTATCGAAGGTCAAGAGTTTTTAGGCGAACTTTGCCGTTTTTTGCAGTCGAAAATAATGAATGCCGGCTATCAGGCGACGGTACCCTCTTGGGACGAAAGATTCTTCAAAATAGAAGAACAAGAGCAAGGACGATTCACCAGCAACTGGTCTGAACGGCATATCGCTTTCGCCTGTGGGTTAGGGACTTTCGGTCTTTCCAAAGGGCTGATAACTAAGAAAGGGGTTGCGGGCAGGTTCGGCAGCATAGTTTGCGATTTTGAGTTTGAGCCTGATAAAAGAGATTATACGGAGCCTTTTGAATATTGCACAATGTGTGGCGTTTGCGTCAAAAACTGTCCGTCAAAAGCGATATCTTTAGAAACTGGGAAAGACCTCAAAATTTGCTCGGCGTTTTTAGGTGTGATTAAGAAAAAATATCACCCCAGATACGGTTGCGGCAAATGCCAGGTGAAAGTCCCTTGTGAATATTGCCTTCCATAAAGTTACTATCCTAACGCCACCAGTATAACTCCTGTTGCGATAAGTCCAATTCCCAGGCCGTTTAATAAGCTCATTTTTTCACCTAAAAACAAAACGGCCAAGACAGTAGCCAAAACAACGCTCAGTTTATCAACCGGCGCGACTTGCGACACTTTACCGAATTTTAAAGCCAGAAAATAAAAAGCCAGGAAAGCGCTCCCGCGACACCGCTTAAAATTATAAAGGCGAAAGTTTTTTTGTCGTTAATTATTACCGGAATTTGACTGATACTTCCCTGAAATATAACTACCCCCAGTAAAAATACCGCCATTATTACGGCGCGGATGGCTGTAGCCGTATTGGCGTCCGCCGCAGCTAGGCCTATTTTGCCGAAAATACTTACCAACGAAGCTGTCAACGCGGACAATAACGCAAATACCAGCCATAAATTATCCATTAATCATCTCAATCCTTTTAATAAGGTTATATCACTTTAATAATATCATAAAATAAAGCTAATTCAAAATTGGAAAGTCTGAAAATGTCAATTATACTAACTTTTCGCACCAAAATTTTATATTGATAAATTTTTGATGGCTTGCAAGGGGTTTCTTAAATTTTATAGAAATTTTATATTATAATTTCTTAATTAAGAGTAAGATGAGGAGAACAACCATGAAAAGCGAAATAGTAAAACAAGGTTCAACCAGAGCGGCTCATAGGTCGCTATTTTACGCCATGGGTTATACCGGAGAAGATTTAAAAAAACCGCTTATCGGAATAGCAAACGCCTTTAATGAAATAATCCCCGGACACTTTCATTTAAAAGATATTACCGAGGCGGTTAAACTTGGAGTTGCCGCCGCCGGGGGCACTCCTATAGAATTTCCGGCTATAGGTATTTGCGATGGTATCGCCATGGGACACAATGGCATGAAATATCCTCTGCCCAGTCGGGAACTTATCGCCGACTCTATCGAAGCTATGGCTAATGGACATGCTTTTGACGGCTTGGTACTCGTTCCCAATTGCGATAAAATTGTTCCCGGAATGCTGATGGCGGCTGCCAGACTTAATATTCCGGCAATTGTAGTCAGCGGCGGACCCATGCTGGCCGGCCGATACAAAGGACGCGACATTAGCGTAAGCACTTTGTTTGAAGCAGCCGGGTTATTTGAGGCGGGAAAGATTGACGCCGAAGAACTGACTGCTATGGAAAAGGCCGCTTGTCCTGGATGCGGCTCTTGCGCCGGACTCTTTACAGCCAATACTATGAACTGCCTGACTGAAGCTTTGGGTATGGGGTTGGCAGGCAACGGAACAATTCCGGCGGCTTATACCGGGGCGCGCCGCGCCTTGGCCAAAGCAGCAGGACAAGCAATTCTTACCCTGGTTAAAAAGGATATTAAACCTCGCGATATTATGACTGCTAAAGCTTTTGAGAATGCCATCGCCGTAGACATGGGCATAGGAGGCTCCAGCAATACCGTACTTCACCTGCCTGCCATCGCTTACGAAGCCGGAGTTGAGTTGCCGCTGGAACTTTTTGACGCCATTAGCGGCAAAACTCCTTACATCACCAAGATGAGCCCGGCAGGCAGCCATCACTTAGAGGACTTGAATGAAGCTGGCGGCGTTCCGGCAGTAATGAAAGAATTAGCTAAAACCGGACTTATTCATACTGACGCCCGGACAGTCGACGGTTTTATCGCCGACCGGCTGGACAAAGCCGCTATCTTGCGTTCAGACGTTATTAAGACTATTGAGCAGCCTTACAGGAAAACAGGCGGAATTGCGATATTAAGAGGCAATTTGGCTCCCGACGGGGCAGTTGTTAAAGAAAGCGCAGTTGCCGAAAATATGCTCCGTTTTGAGGGGCCGGCCAGAGTATTTGATTCTGAGGATGAAGCTATTGAATCTATTTTGGCCAAAAAAATTGTCGACGGCGATGTGGTAGTAATTAGATACGAAGGCCCCAAGGGCGGCCCTGGAATGAAAGAAATGTTAAGTCCTACGGCAATTATCACTGGCATGGGTTTAAGGGTGGCGCTTATTACTGACGGCAGATTCAGCGGAGCTACCCAGGGTGCCTGTATCGGACATATTTCTCCCGAGGCTATGGAGTGCGGCCCAATCGGTCTGATAAAAGAAGGCGATATAATAAGCATCGACATACCCGGACGAAAACTTAATCTGAATGTAGAGGACGAAGAACTCAACCGAAGAAAAGCCTCCTGGGTAATGCCGCAGCCTAAAGTAAGCTCAGGATATTTGGCCAGATATGCCCGGCTGGTTACTTCGGCCAGTACCGGCGCGGTGTTGAAATAGAATTTGTGGATAAAAACTATAAAACCTTTGAAGCGTCGTCTGATTAATCAGACGACGCTTCAAAGGTTTTTTTACAATAAATCAATTTTCCGGGTTGTAAATTAGCATTTAAGTAATCATTAGGGTCAGTAGTTATCAATCGGACAATCCGATATTCATCCTCAGTTGTTGCCTGAGCCACAATTTGGCATCCGGCATAATTAATTTCTTCCGATTTTAATTCATTTTCTAAAACTTCGGCGCTTTGCTCCGTAAAAATAGCTTCTTCAGGCATGACAGTCCATATTACCACTATTGGGTCAACTCCTTGCCCCTGCGTTCTTTGTGCGCTTTATGCGCCTCTATGAGTTCTTCAAGTTTGGCAATGGCCTGCGCCACACCCCCAATTTCATCCATCAGGCCATATTTTACCGCATCCCTGCCCACTACCGATGTCCCAATATCTCTGGACAGTTCCCCTGTTTTAAAAAGCAGCTCCTTCCATTTATTTTCCGATATCTTGGAATTAGCCCCTACAAATTTGTTAACCCGTTCCTGCATTTTTTCCAGATAATCAAAAGAACTTGGCGCACCAATCAGAAGCCCGGTCAGTCTTATGGGATGGATGGTCATTGTCGCGCTCTCTACAATAAAGGAATAATTGGCCGATACCGCTATCGGTACGCCGATACTGTGGCCTCCTCCCAGAACAATAGACACAGATGGTTTGGACATACTGGCTATCATTTCGGCAATAGCCAACCCGGCCTCCACATCGCCACCGACTGTATTAATTATAAGTAACAGCCCTTCGATTTCAGCAGATTGTTCTATGGCTATAAGCTGAGGCATTATATGCTCGTATTTTGTAGTTTTATTTTGTGGCGGCAATACCATGTGGCCTTCAATCTGACCTATTACGGTCATTACGTGAATGTTGCTTTTAGCGACAGGAATTTCTGCTGTCCCCAGTTCTTGAATGTTTTCGGCTGGCGTGGCTTTCTTTGCCTGTCTACTTTTTTTGGTATTCGGGGAAGTTACGGTTGGGTTTTCCGGATTATGCGTTTCGGGTTGAGGCGAATGATTACTATTTATATCCATTGGTATTTATTCCTCCAGATTAGTCTTTATTTATAGTATTGACATTAACCCGGAATTAATTCCCCATTCTATTTTCAAGAAGCGTCAATGGTTTCGTATTGATACAACCTTCGTTATTTTTTTCGTGGATAAAAGAGGAGTTAAGAAAATAATGTCGAATGATATTTCAAAACAATCAGGGTGTTATTGCTGAATTTTTAGACACGACTTAAGTTCAGGGAGGAGAAATCATATGGGTATTGGTTTATTTGATAAACTGACAAACTTTTTGATGCCGTTGCCGGAAAATGAAAAACCTCCGGACGATGGCAAAATAACTGCGCTTCCTAATCGTAACCGCGACCGGAAGGGTTATGATTTGGAACAGCCTTTAGACCCCAAGCCTCTCCTGAAGGTTCATTCCCATCCCTTACCTGCTTCTTTAAAAATAGTTGTTGAAGAGGCGCATTGCTTTGATGATGTGCAAAAATATGCCGATTATCTGAAATCAAATAATCTAGTCCTTATAAATTTTCAAAAGATACCTCCTGATATTCAGGAAAGAATATGCGATTTTATGAACGGCGTCTGTTATACTCTGGGAGGTTCGGTCCAGAGGGTGTCCGAGCATGTCGTCTTGTATGCTTATGCCTCCCTTGAGATAGACAAAAAGTTTTTTTCTTACTCTGTTCCAACCTATGAAAGAGTACCTGTAGGCGAATAATTTTTATTCTGAAAAAAGGGGCTTGTCTCACAAAATTGGAGAGACAAGCCCCTTTTATTGCGAATTGTATAAGTTTCATTTTTCGGCCTCGCGGCTAAAAAGCGCGGCCGAAATAAGCGCCGTCAAAGGTATGGCCAAGATAAGACCGATACTTCCGGTGAGCGCCCTGACCATTTCGGTGACAACTAATCCCAGGTTCATAATTTTCAGCATAGAAATATCTTTTTGCGAAGTTATTAAAAGCATCAGCGGCAGGGAACTTCCCGAATAAGCTAAAATTAAAGTGTTTGACATTGTTCCCATGATATCCCTGCCGACATTCATACCGGCCTGAACCATTTCCTTAAAGCTGATATCCGGTTGAAAGCGCTTTAACTCGTGAACTGCCGAAGCAATGGATATGCTGACATCCATTACCGCCCCCAGAGCGCCAAAAACCATTCCGGCGAACAGTACCCCTTGAAAATCAATATAAGAAAGCCTGATTGCTTTTAGCATTATGGCCTCTTCCGAATCCAGCCCGGTCAGGTGCATAATATGTATTGACAACATAGATAAAGCGCCTGCCGCTATAACACCGCCGATGGTTCCCAGAACCGCGGCCAAGGCTTTTTTGCTAAACCCACTAATAGTTACCTGGGTAACCAAAGTAACTATGGTTGCCACTAATAAAGTAAGCAAAGCCAAATTAATATTATTCAAAATAACCTGGTCAATAAAGAATTTGAAGATAACTACTATTGAAAACGCAAGCGCAAATAACGACTTTACGCCGACCAATCCTCCCAGGATGACCAGCGACAGAATAAATATACCGGCCAAAATATAAACGTAATCAATCCTGTCAAAGTCGCTGATGTGATACTGGGTTATTCCAAAATCGCCGGTTACGGCTACAATAACTTTGTCCCCCGGCTTTACCTGGAAATTATAAATAGAACGCTCGGATGTATAATTAATGGCAGCTACTATTTTTCCAGTTTCAGGTCCGCTGGTGAGCCGGATAGTGACAAATTCCCCCTGAATTGGCTCCATACTGGCGTTATTTTTAATGGAAGTGTCAAGCGGAGATACCGTGGTGACTTCGCCTTTTACATATTCCAAATTCGAGGAGGCTGAAGCCGACAGTTTATTTGCATCTAACAAATTAAAGGAAATAAAGACAACAAAAATTAGCGTAACAATTATAAATAAGCGCTTTAATTTCAACATATAATTTCCCTTTCGAGTTTTTTTTTATTATAACATAGGCCTTATGTAATTTGATAATAGTTTTTTTGACTTAAAAAGGTTGAATATGCTACAATATTTTATATTTTTGTAAGATAAGATATGAGAGGAGTAAAAATATGGCTGGACATTCAAAATGGGCTAATATAAAACATCGCAAAGGCAAAGCAGACGCTATCCGCGGCAAAGTAACCACTAAAATCAGCCGAGAAATAACGGTTGCCGTGAGAATCGGCGGTTCAGACCCCGCCGGTAATATGAAACTCAAACTTGCACTTCAAAAAGCGAAGGAAAATAATATACCTAAAGAAAATATCCAACGGGCAATTCAAAAAGGAGCCGGAGCTTTGGACGGAAGTTCTTACGAAGAAATTGTTTATGAAGGATATGGTCCGGGTGGGGTGGCAATTTTGCTTGAAGTTATGACCGACAACCGCAACCGGACGGCAGCGGACGTCAGGCACTTGTTTTCCAAATACGGCGGAAACTTGGGAGAGTCGGGTTGCGTAGGCTGGATGTTTAAGAAAAAGGGACTATTTATAATTGATAAAGAAAACCCGGGGACAAATATTGATGAAGAAAGCCTCATGCTGCTGGCTTTGGACGCCGGAGCCGAAGATGTTTTGGAAGAGGGCGGACAATTTGAAATAACCTCTGCTGTCGAAGATTTTGAAAAAGTGCAACAAGCCTTGGAAAATAACAAATTAACCGTCGCCGTGGCCAGAATAGCCATGATACCGGACACTACCCTGACTTTAAAAGGCGAAGACGAAACAAAGATGCTGAAATTGATTGACGCTTTGGAAGACCACGATGATGTACAGGAAGTATATACAAATTTTGATATATCCGAAGATATGCCGTAATTTAAGTTTTTAATAATTATTTGTTATAAAATATCCCTGAATTAAGATAAGCTCATTGTTTAGCCGTCTTAATTCAGGGATATTTTATAATTTTCGAAAATAACAATATTTGACTGACAGGTGGTTATTGGTTGCAAAAAGATGAATTGTAAACGGCTTTCTTTTTGCAACAATATACTTTTTTGTCGTAAAATGAAATAATAAATATCTTAATTTCCTAAAGGAAAATTATGCTTGTCCTCGAATAAATACATAACACGGAGGATTTGACTATGTCCATAAAACATAATATACTGCAAATACAGGAAGACATTAATATCTCTCTTCAACGACGCCGAAAAGATATTATAGATACGGAAAATATAAAGATTATTGCCGTAACCAAAAATCAGTCCGCTGTCCAAATGACGGAAGCGATAGACGCCGGTATAGCTGTGCTCGGAGAAAACAGGTTGCAAGAGGCCTTGTCTAAACACCCCGACGTTGAGCGGTACGCCAAAAATAATTTTAAAAAATTAGAGTGGCACTTGATTGGTCATTTGCAAACAAATAAAGTTCGCCAAGCGGTAGAACTGTTTGACTTGATTCATTCGGTGGACAGCGAACGTCTAGCTGCAGCCATAAATAAAGCAGCCGAAAAAATGGACAAGCTCCAAAATGTGTTAATTCAAATAAATGTTGGCGGAGAAGACTCAAAGTGGGGACTTAATCCCAATTTGAAAGAAATTGTCGCCCTCTCAAAAGTTATAACAGAACTTCGAAATCTTAAATTGTGCGGACTGATGACAGTTGCGCCATTTTATGAGGACAAAGAGTTGGTTCGTCCTATTTTCAGAGAACTGAGGCTTTTATTTGAGGAACTTCGTTCTTTAAATATGCCGAATGCCGACTTAAAGTGGCTGTCAATGGGCATGACCAACGACTATATAGAGGCAATTGAAGAAGGCGCTAATATTGTGAGAATTGGCACAGGTATTTTTGGGTCAAGAAAATAAACGTTTGAATAGACGTTTGTCATAAAGGGAGGTAAATAATTGTGAAATTCATGGAAAAAGTTTGGGATAATTTAGGCTTGTTTGAACCGACAGAAAGGCAAGAAGACCAAATAAAACATACCGAACCGGAACCTAAAATCCGCAAAAACAGGACTTTTCACCACCATAATGCTGAGGGCACCCCTACTACCCCGGTTGCCGTTAATAACGTAGTTTCTTTACCGACTGCCAGCCAAAACCAAACAACTTTAAATAGTCAGGCAGGCAAACAACTCAAAGTAATGGTGGTAGAACCTTGTTCATTTGATGATGCCCAACACGTGGCTGATTATCTTAAGTTGAAAAAGGCAGTGGTAGTTAATCTGGAAAATGCTGATGATGAAGTCACCAGACGGATGGTGGATTTTATTAGTGGGACAACTTACGCCTTAAATGGGACAATTCAAAAAGTAGGCAATAATATTTTCTTATGTGCTCCCCACAATGTCGATATAACTTATAATCACCGGGAAGAAAGCCAAAAAAAGATTTCGGACAAATCCTCGGATAAAACATTGGATAAAACCGTTTTTTCCTGGAAAGGTTTTAACTAACAAGCAACGAAGATTGGAGAATCTAAAATAGTATGTTTTCAAACCAACAAATTGGGTTCATGGGCGGAGGAGCCATGGCCCAAGCTCTGATTGGCGGTATGCTAAAGGCAGACTTGGTGAAGCCCGATAAAATTTCAGTATGTGATATTTCTGAGAAAACTCTTGATTACCTGGCTAATACTTTTAAGGTAACTGTCTGCCTGTCTGATACGGACGACTGTAGAAAGATGGTTGAGAAATCGGATTTTTTATTTCTGGCGGTAAAGCCGAATGTTATCTATAAAGTTTTAGACAACATAGTGCCATTTATTAAACCGTCTACTGCAGTAGTATCTGTTGCAGCCGGAATTACAACTGTTTCTTTAGAAGAAAAACTGCCGTCAACCCCTGTTGTGCGAGCAATGCCCAATACTCCGGCATTTGTAGGAGCCGGTATGACGGCCCTAGTCAAGGGAAAATACGCGGATGAAAAAATTCTTAGTATTGTCTCAGAAATATTTTCTGCTGTCGGACAAGTAATTTCTGTTGAGGAAAATGCTATGGATGCGGTTACGGCTCTTTCGGGAAGCGGGCCGGCCTATACCTTTCTCTTAATTGATGCTTTGGCCGATGCCGGAGTAAAAGAAGGGCTTTCCTGGCAAAATTCCCTCCTTTTGGCCGCTCAGACCTTATTAGGAGCCGCCAAGATGGTTATTCAAACAGGTGAGCATCCCGCCAAACTTAAAAATATGGTAACGTCTCCGGGAGGCACCACGATTGCAGGACTTCAGGCTTTGGAAAAGCGGGCAGTTCGCGCGGCTATAATGGAAGCAGTCGAAGCCGCCGCCAACCGTTCCAGAGAGATGGGTAAAAAATAATGAACCAAAGGGAAAAGATTATCCGTTATTTTAAAGCCGATGGTGACGACGCCTTGGCTTCCAGGTTATTGGACTTGGCCGAAGGAGCTTTAAAGAGTAGAAAGTACAAAGTCAGCGAGTTTCTTGACCCTCACGGGTTCAATATAGCTGAAACTGTAGCCGCCCATTATCCCGGCATTTCTCTTTTGAGTTCAGGCGGATATGAAGGAGCGGAAAGATTGAAGGCCGCTTTCATTGAGAAAAATTTCTTAGAAATGGTATCTGACGAAGCTATTGATTACTCTTTAAATGCAATAAGCCTAACATGGGATTGGCGTTATTATAACCTTTCACACCGGGATGTATTGGGAGCGTTGATGGGTCAGGGAATTAAGCGCGAGGTTATCGGAGACATTATCATGCAAAAAGACGCTTGCCAAATTGTCCTGGATAGTAAAATAACAGGCTATATTCAATCAAATTTTACCCAGATTGCTCAGGCTTCTGTGACAATAGAAACTATTGACCTCAAAGATATTGAACCAAAAGAAGAAAAAATAAAAGATATAAAGGCTACCGTGGCTTCACTCCGTTTAGATTCTGTTGCCGCGGCAGGGTTTGGCATGTCCAGGTCAAGAATGGCCGAAGAAATTGCCGCCGCAAAGTTAAAAGTCAATTGGCAGGAAACTACCAATGCCTCCCACAGCGTCAAATTGGGGGATGTTATATCAATGAGAGGCCGGGGCCGGGTAGAGGTATGCGAAATTCCCGGAAAGACTAAAAAAGGCCGGTTCAGTATTGCACTCAGGCGGTTTTTGTAGAAGCCTTCTTATGAGCCATAGTATTAATGCTAGATTCGTAAGAGGCTAGAGTAAAACGAAAGGTTGTTGAAAAATGCTTTCACCGTTAGACATTCATAATAAGGAATTTAAAAGTTCATTTCGAGGATTTGACAAAGACGAAGTAAATGAGTTTTTAGACCAGGTAGTTAAAGACTATGAAACTCTATACCGGGAAAATATGGACTTAAAAGAGTCGGCGGAAAGATTAAAGGGGAAACTGGAACATTATCAAAATATGGAAAGCACTCTTCACAGCACACTCTTAATAGCCCAGGAAACAGCCGAAGAGGTGAAATTAAACGCCAAAAAGGAATCGGAATTATCCATAAAAGAGACTGAAGTCAGAGCCCAGAAAATGCTGGAAGAAGCTTCTTCCAAAGTTCGTAAGATGGCCGGACAGTATGAAGAATTACAAAAACAGGCCCAGGTATTTAGAACCAGGATGAAAACTTTGCTTCAGGCTCAAATGGAAATGCTCAAAAATTCGGAAGATGATGATGAATAGCTGCTTTTGACCCGCATTGGTTTAAAGGCCGGAAAGCTATTGATATAAAATTGACTTTAACAGCAAATGTTTATATAATATCTACATATCGCCTAAGCGAGAAGCAAAATAACTCTCGTCCCAATTGGGCGGGAGTTATTAAATTTTTTGGAGGTGCGAAAGGTTTTGGACTATAGTAAAACGCTTAATTTGCCGCAGACCGATTTTCAAATGAGGGCTAATTTGCCTGAACGCGAACCGGAAATTTTAGAGTACTGGAAAAAAGCCGATATTTATCAAAAAAAGACAGACCGTAGCCGGGGACTGCCCAAATTTGTCCTGCATGACGGTCCGCCTTACGCTAATGGCAATATCCATATAGGTACGGCGCTAAACAAAGTTCTAAAAGACATTATTATCAAATATAAGTCATTACAGGGATTTGACGCGCCATACGTACCGGGCTGGGATACTCACGGAATGCCTATAGAACATGCCGCCATAAAAATATTAGGACTTAACCGCCACCAGTTAAATCCGTTGGATTTACGCAGAGAATGTAAAGACTACGCTTTAAAATATCTCTCAATTCAGCGAGAGGAATTTAAAAGGCTGGGTGTAAGCGGCGACTGGGAAAACCCTTATATTACCCTGGTGAAAGATTATGAGTCCAAACAAATTCAGGTGTTTGGCGAAATGGCTAAAAAAGGATACATTTACAAGGGCTTAAAATCCGTTTATTGGTGCATTTCTTGCGAAACGGCTCTCGCTGAAGCCGAGATTGAATATAACGAGAAAAAATCCCATTCTATTTATGTTAAATTCCCGCTGGTTGACGATAAAGGTAGCTTGCCTCTGGGAGTAAGTCCGGAAAATGTATTTGCCGTTATTTGGACTACGACTCCTTGGACATTGCCTGCCAACGTAGCAATTGCCGTTCATCCTGACATCGAGTACGCCTGGGTAGAGATAAAAGGCGAAATCTATCTTTTAGCCAAAGACCTTATAGGTGATTTTACCAAGAACGCGATAAACAAAGAGACTAATACGGAATACAATATACTTTCTACCATGAAGGGCGCAGCAATTGAAAACCTGATTTTTCAGCACCCGTTTTTTGACCGCGAGTCTCTGGTCATTCTGGGTGAGCATGTGACTTTGGAACAAGGAACAGGCTGCGTACATACGGCGCCCGGACACGGGCAGGAAGACTTTGAAGTCGGAACTAAATACGGTCTGCCGGTAATAAATCCGGTTAATTCCGCAGGCAGGTTTACCAATGAAGGCGGCAAGTTTCAGGGTATGCTTGTAGATGAAGCCAATGTCCCCATAATTAAAGAGTTGGCGGCAAAACAAATGCTTTTAGGCAAAAGCACTCTGAAGCACCAGTACGCCCACTGCTGGCGTTGCAAAAACCCCATTATCTACCGGGCTACCGAGCAATGGTTCGCTTCAGTGGAAGGATTTAGAGACGAAGCCCTGGAAGCTATTGAAAATGTCCGGTGGATTCCTTCCTGGGGGCGGGACCGCATCCATAATATGGTTGCTGACCGTAAAGATTGGTGTATTTCCAGACAACGGGTATGGGGATTGCCTATTCCTATTTTTTATTGTAATTCCTGTCATGAGTATATTATAAATGACGACACCATTTCGGCTGTTTCCAACCTGTTTAAAGAAGAAGGCTCGGACTCCTGGTGGGCCAAAACAGCTGAAGAAATTTTGCCGGAATCTTTCGTTTGTCCTCATTGCTCCAACAATACTTTCACTAAAGAAACTGATATAATGGACGTTTGGTTTGACAGCGGTTCAAGCCATTTTGCCGTATTGAAACAAAGAAAAGAGCTACAATGGCCGGCCGACTTATACCTGGAAGGCAGCGACCAGCACCGTGGCTGGTTCCAGTCGTCCCTTTTGACCAGCGTAGCCACCAAGAAAACCGCTCCCTACAAAGCTGTTTTAACCCACGGTTTTGTAGTGGACGGAGAAGGCCGCAAAATGTCAAAATCAGTGGGCAACGTAATTTATCCGCAAGAGGTTATACAACAATACGGGGCGGATATTCTGCGGCTGTGGGTGGCCTCGGCAGACTATAAGAACGATATCCGCATCTCAAAAGATATCTTAAAGCAAATGTCTGAAGTTTATCGCAAAATCCGCAATACTTTCCGGTATATGCTTGGCAATCTGTACGATTTTAATCCTAATAAAGATAAAATCGCCTATAACGAGCTTCAGGAAATCGACCGGTGGGCTTTGCTTCGGTTGGAAGAGGTTCGTTCAAAGGTTACCGGCGCTTACGAGTCTTATGAGTTCCACCTTTTATATCATACCATCCACAATTTTTGCGCCGTAGATTTAAGTTCAATTTATCTGGATATATTAAAAGACAGGGTATATACCGCCCTGCCGGATTCTAAGGAACGGAGAGCGGCTCAGACAGCCATGTACGAAATTTTGGTTGCGCTGGTAACTATGGTTGCTCCTGTATTAACTTTTACGGCTGAAGAAGTATGGTGGCATATGCCTAAAATAGAAGGTATGCCTGAAAGCGTTGAACTTACCAAGTGGCCTGAAGCCCGCCCGGAATATTTAGATAAGACCCTGGAAGCTAAGTGGGATAAACTGCTGGCTATGCGCGGCGAAATAACCAAAGCTCTGGAAACTGCCCGCAAATCCAAAGTAATCGGACATTCGCTTGACGCTCAAGTGAACTTGTACGCCGAAGGAGAAGAACTCAAAGCGCTTTTGGAAGTTAAGGACGGGCTGTCTAATATTTTGATTGTGTCCGGCGTTAATGTTTATGATAAACTTTCTCAAGCTCCGGGTTCCTGCTATAAAGCGGAAAATATGAATATGGCTGTTGATATTCTTTTGGCTCAGGGGAATAAGTGCGAGAGGTGCTGGATTTACAATCCGGGCGTAGGTCAGGACGAAGAGCATCCCTCCCTTTGCCCAAGGTGCGCCGGTACGCTTAGGCAAAGATAAAAAACATTGGGGGAAGAAAACTTTTTATAAAAAGTTTTCTTCCCCCAAACCCCCATCTTTCAAAAACTTTAAGTTGTAAAAAAACTAATCCGAAATTTTCTATCTAAAACAAAACTATATTATTGTAGCTACGGTATCGAATCAGACTTCTGTCCAAATAATTAAAGTTTTTTTCCTGTACTCGAAGGGTGAAAAGGGAGTTTAAGGGAAAACTTTTTTATAAAAAAGTTTTTCCCTTAAAGTTTTACAGATTATATAAAAGGGTATAATAATGCTAATGGAGGTGCTTTTTCATGAACAACAAACTGGAAAATAAAAAAAATGAAAAAGAAACTCATGAAAATTGCGAGCCAACTCCAGACAAACATCCTTGTGAACCTAAACAAAAATTCACGGAAAAACAATTAGAAAAATTGATTCACCATCTGGAATCTTTACGTATTGCTCAATATTTAGAATTATTAGAACGCCCGGGCAGGTTGATAGCTACCAATTTTGTGGCCGGCATCGCCAGAGGATTGGGAATAGCCATCGGAGCGACCCTGGTGTTTGCCTTAATTCTGGCTATTCTAAAACAGTTGATTGTTTTGAACATCCCTGTAATCGGAGAGTTAATAGCCGAGATAATCCAAATAGTCGAAAGTAAAAACAGAACATTTTGAGGAGAGAACAGCCTTGAATTCTAGTAAAGAAAACCCCAAATTACACTTAGTCAACCAGCTTAAAGAAAAAAAAGGCGAACTCATAAGACATATTGAAAAACTTGAGAATAATGGGCTTAACGTCTCGGTTTTAGATACTACGGGAGAATTATCAGGCTATGACAATCACCCGGCCGATTTAGCCAGCGAAACTTTCGAACGGGCCAAGGATATAGGATTAAAAGATAATGAAAGAGTCTTGCTAAATAATGTGGAACATGCTCTGGACAAGGCGACCGCCGGAACATATGGCGTCTGCGACAAATGCGGCCGGGAAATTGAGTATGAACGTCTGGAAGCTTTGCCCTGGGCAGAGACTTGCATAAGCTGTAGCCGAGAGGCGGAAAATAAAGACGATAATTCCAGACCTCTGGAAGAAGAATCTTTAGAACCACTTTTCAGAAGGACTTTTCAGGGCAGGCAAAATTCCGACATTAGAAAATTCAGAGAAGAAGATGCCTTAGACGCAGTAACTCAATACGGAAGTTCAGACACTCCACAGGATATGCCTGGGACAGGCGATTACAAAAATCTTATCCCCTAATAAAAAACAAAAATCCAACCAAGCCGGTTTCAACTGGGTTTGGTTGGATTTTTTCTCAGTTTATATTTTAGTTGCTTTAACAAGATATTGGTAGTCTGTAAGTTCCGCTTTCTTCTCAGGTAGAGCGATTATTTCGCAGACGGGTTTGGAGTAAAAAGCCTGACACTCTCTATACACATTCTGGTAGTATATTCAAGCCGATTATATGTCAAAATGATAATACCGGCTTTTTTCATATGATTTTCCGCCTTTATTTAGATTAGATTATACTTTGGCCTTGATAAGGTAGTAACTAACTGAAAGGTCAGTTTTCTTCTCCGGCGGGACACCTATTTCCAAATAATTTAATAAGGTTTTTTCATTTTGGTCATTATCATTAAAAGGCAAAGTTTTGCCATTAAAATTGATAATTACGTAGCCGCTTTTCTCAAACATCTCTTTAATAGTATCAGCAGTAAAGAACCTAAGGTTAGCCTTATCAAAAATACCTGATTCAGTATAAGTCCATTTACCTTTAAGAAGCGCCCCTATAACCAAACAATGCATTACATTATGAATGCTGGCAATCAGTTGCCCTCCCGGTTTTAAATATCTTTTAAGTTTGGACAAAAAATCCCAAGGATTATTTAATTTCTCTAAAATATTAGGCAGCAAGATATACTCAAAAAAACTATGCGGATAACCAATATCGGTTTTTTCCACATCGCAAACCTGAATGTCGGCGAAGTCCCCGGCTATGCGGGCCGCATTTTCATTAATTTCAATGCCGAACAATTCGGCGCTCGGAAAAAGATGTTTTATTTTTAAAAGCGTTCCACCGCAACCACAGCCTATCTCCAGCACCCTGATATTTCTGAAAGCATCGGCCTGATTAATTTTATCTATTATGTCTAACCTGATGATAGTAGAATATGATGAGTTAAAACCCCATTTTTCCTCAAATATCTTATAATTATCCTGTGATTTTGACTCTTTTAATTGTCTAAAAAAATTATCGGCAAAATCAGAAGAACTCTCTAATTTTTTATGAAAATCAGCAAAAGAAACATTGCCATAATGATAAATAAAGACATCCTGGCAAAGTATCGGTTTATACCCTGCCTGACGAATTCTAAAACAATAGTCGTCATCCTCCGCATAACCAGGAGAAAATCTTTCGTCCAATAAACCGATTTTATTAATCACCTCTTTTTTTATCGCCAAACAAAAGCCGGTTAACATTAAACGCTCCTCCCATAAGGCGGGATTTGACACGTTAAATTTTTTGGCAAAAGCAATCATTTCGTCAAGGCTGTTGTAATCAGCCTTAATAGTCTGATAATAACTTTGGGAATTGGTGCCCGGACCGGCAATTCCAATTTTGTCGGAACTTTCCAAACAAGTGATTAAATTATCCAGCCAACGTGGAGTTACAATTGTGTCGTTATTTAACAAAACTATTATATCGCCGCTTGACTTCAAAATTCCCTGGTTGCAGCCTGCCGGAAATCCCCGATTAGTTTCATTGAATATGGTAATAATATCTGACTGCTCTTTAAGCCATTCCACAGTACCGTCCGTAGAGGCGTTGTCCACAATGATTATTTCGTAGCTTGGTTTGGTAAAACGCCTGATGCTGTCTATACACACCTTTGTATATTCAAGCTGGTTATATGTTAAAATGATAATACTGGTTTTTTCCATATTATTCGCCGCCTTTATTTAGGTTATACTTTGGCTTTGATAAGGTAGTAAAAGACTGAAAGGTCAGCTTTCTTATCCGGTGGAACGGCTATTTCCAAATACTTTAATAAGATTTTTTCGTTTTGGTCATTATCATAAAAAAACGAAGTTATGCCATTCAGATTAAAAGGCGTAATTATGCCATTCAGATTAGTAATCATATAGCCGCTTTTCTCAAATAAATCTTTAATAGTATCAACGGTAAAAAACCTAATATGATTCTTGTCCAAAATACCTAATTCAGTGTAATTCCATTTACCTTTGAGAAGCGACCCAATAATCGAGAAATGCATTGCATTATGAATGCATGCAATCAATTGTCCGGTTGGCTTTAAATATTTTTTAAGTTTGACTAAAAACTCCCAAGGATTTTTTAAATGTTCCAAAACGTCAGGCAGCAAAATATAATCAAAGAAACTGTGCGGATAGCCAATATCGGTTTTTTCCACATCACAAACCTGGATATCAGCAAAATCGCGGGCTAAGCGGGCGGCATTCTCGTTAATCTCAATCCCAAATAGCTCGGCTTGCGGAAAAAGATGTTTGATTTTTAGAAGTGTTCCGCCACAACCGCAACCTATTTCAAGTACCCGAATCTTTCGGAAGGCATCGGCTTGGTTAAGCATATCGATTAGATCAATTCGGATGGTAAATTTATGTAATGAGTTAAAACCATGTTTATTTTTAAATTTTTCAAGGCTTTCTTCCAATATGGAATATTTATTAGGATTATCTTTAATAGAAATATTGCCGTGATGATAAATAAAAGTATCTTTACAAAACATCAATTTATAACCGGCTTGCCGGATTCTAAAACTATAGTCGTCATCTTCGGCATAGCCCGGAAAAAATCTTTCATCCAAAAGGCCAATTTTATTTATAACAATTTTCTTGACTGCTAAACAAAAACCGGAAAGCTTCAACCGCTCTTCCCAAAGAGAAATATTTGATACGTTAAATTTATCGGCAAATATAATCATTTCATCAAAATTGTTATAAGAAGCTGAAACTATTTGAAAACAACCTGTAAAATTGGTAGCCGGGCCGACAATTCCAATTTTGTCGGAGCTTTCCAAGCAGATGATTAAATTATCCAGCCAGCGCGGAGTAACAATTGTGTCGTTATTTAATAAAACTACTATATCGCCGCTTGACTTTAAAATGCCCTGGTTACAGCCTGCCGGAAATCCCCGGTTAGTTTCATTGAATATGGTAATAATATCTGGCTGCTCTTTAAGCCATTCCACAGTGCCGTCCGTAGAGGCGTTGTCCACAATAATTATTTCGTAGATTGGTTTGGTAAAACGCCTGATACTGTCTATACACATCTTTGTATATTCAAGCTGATTATATGTTAAAATGATAATACTGGCTTTTTTCATTATTTGCCCCTCCTTTTTGGATTGATTAGGAAATATCCTGCCTGAAATCAACCCATATTACTATTTCCAGTGTAGTCAAATTTTTGATGTTACTTAAAAGTTCGCGGGATGTTAAGATATTCCTTCCGTCAATTTTGGTTTATGTTTGTAAAGCGTCGATAAACTCTAATAAGTTGTTAATAAATATTAAGAAAGAAATTTTATGAAAATATTAAGAGATGCTAAAATGTTTCCGAGTTCCCTTTATTTAAAACTTGGGGTGTTAGGCTTGATAACGGCCATTTATTTTTTTGTTCCGGGGGTAAAAGATTTTGTCGTAAACGGGATACTTTTTTTACATAACGGCGATTATGAAGGGTTAAGAAATTTTATTTTGAGTTATGGCGTTTGGGCACCTATTATCAGTATCCTCCTTATGACCCTTCAATCTGTTGTGCCGATGGTTCCAGGTCTTATAATTACCCTGACTAACGCCTGGATATTTGGTTGGAAATACGGGGCATTATATTCTTGGACAGGAGCGTTAATTGGAGCTGTTTTGGATTTTGCCCTGGCCAAATGGTACGGGCGGCCTATTGTAGAAAAATTCGTCGACACCAAATATATTGATTTTACCGATGCTTTTTTTAAGCGTTACGGCCTACTGGCTATTTTTGTTACCAGACTTACCCCTGTATTTCCATTTAAAGTGGTCAGCTATGGTTCGGGATTGACTGCCATTTCGTATTTTAAGTTTACCGCCGCCACCGCCATTGGACAAACTCCAGCCATTATCCTGTATTCTGTGTTGGGACAAAACCTGTTACATAATATCAAAGCTTTTGCCTGGGTCACGTTTTTCCTTATATTAGCCAGCGGATGGGTTTTTTATTACTGCCGGAAAATTGAAGGTTACTTGTCGACAGATGAAAACCGGGAAAATCGGGATTAGGTAAAATTCCCCTTTACCTTTAAATGAAATTCCGTTATTATGTAGTTTATCGGAGAGTATTTCAAAAACACAGGCGGAGGTGGGTATAAATTGACACAGATATTGGCGATATTCATAGCCTTAGGAGTTGTTTTTATCGACCAGTTATCAAAGCGATATATAGAAACTAACATGACTATCGGCCAATCAATCGCCGTTATTGATGAAATTTTTCATTTTACATATGTGGTGAATAAAGGTGCTGCTTTCGGCATATTGGAAAATCAAACGATTTTTTTTGTAATAGTAGCGTTTTTGGTGCTTGGTGTCAGTATTTATTTTTTTTCTTCGGTTTCCAAAGAGCATTGGTTGCCGCGTCTGGGAATAAGTCTCTTAGCCGGCGGGGCTGCAGGCAATATGATTGACCGGGTAAAGACCGGTATGGTAGTGGATTTTTTCGATTTTCGAATTTGGCCGGTATTTAATATTGCCGATATTGCTATTGTTACAGGCACGGCTTTGGTTATTTTAAGTTTTTATCTACAAGGTGGTGAACTTGGAGTTGCCGGAAAAAATAAATTTTGAAGCAAATCCAGACGAGGCTGGCGTCAGGTTGGATGTCTTTTTAACCGGCCGGATGCCGGAGTTGACTAGGTCTTATATTCAAAAAATAATTATGGCTAATCAGGTAGAGGTCCATAATAAATCTTCTAAAATTCCCAAAGCCAATTATAAAATTGCTCTGGGGGATGTAATCCAAGTCACCTTACCTGAAGCCAAACCTCCTTTGGCTACGCCTGAAGACATAGCTATTGATATTTTATATGAAGACAGCCAGATTATAGTTGTTAATAAACCTCGCGGTATGGTGGTACATCCTGCGGCTGGAAATTATGAGGGGACTCTGGTAAATGCGCTTCTCAATCATTGCCGGGATTTATCGGGAATAAACGGGGTTTTGCGCCCGGGAATTGTTCACAGGCTTGATAAAGATACTTCCGGGGTGATGGTGGCGGCCAAGTCCGACCAAGCTCATCTGAACCTGGCTGAACAAATAAAAACCCGGACTGCCGGACGAATATACCAAGCTATAGTTCACGGCCATATTAAAGAGAGTCGGGGCATTATTGACGCTCCAATCGGCAGGCATCCAACAGAACGGAAAAAAATGGCCGTTACTTTTAACAACAGTAAAGAAGCCTCCACTAATTTTTATGTAAAGGAATACTTTGACAAGCCAGGCAAGTTGGGTAAGTATACTTTGCTGGAATGCAAGCTTTTAACAGGGAGGACGCATCAGATAAGGGTTCATCTAGCCTATATAGGCCATCCTGTAGCAGGCGACCCGAAATACAGCAACCAGCCTAACTATTTTAAAATAAAAGGACAGGCGCTGCATTCCCGGCAATTAAATTTAAAGCATCCTGAAACAGGTAAAGAAATGGTTTTTACCGCGCCAATGCCTGAAGATATGTTGGATATGTATAGAATTTTAAAAGTCGAAATTTAAATTGAGAGGAGACTATTTTATGACTAAAAACGCTAAAATTGTGGAAAAGAATGTTATCATGGATTCTACGGCTATAAAACGTACTCTGACTAGGGTTGCCCATGAAATTATCGAAAAAAATAACGGGAGCAAAGACCTGATTATTATCGGCATACGCACCAGGGGAGTGCCTATTGCCCAATATCTGGCCGAAGAAATCAACCGTATTGAGGGAGTGAAAGTTCCTGTAGGAGTGCTTGATATTACCTTGTACCGGGACGATTTGTCAACTTTAGGTTATCAGCCGGTAATACATGAAACTATAATTCCTTTTGATATTAACGGAAAAAAAATCATCCTGGCAGACGATGTATTATTCACCGGACGGACAGTTCGGGCAGCTTTAGACGCGCTTTTAGATATTGGCCGACCGGCAACTATTCAATTGGCGGTTTTGATTGACCGAGGTCATAGAGAACTTCCCATCAGAGCCGATTATATAGGCAAAAATGTCCCCAGTGCCCGAAGGGAAATTATAAGCGTCCAGCTAAAGCCTGTTGACCAGGAAGAACAGGTGGTCATTAAAGAACAGGTAATTACGGAATAAATTGTCTATTATATCAATAGACCTCTTGCGAATCTAAAATATCTGATTCACAAGAGGTCTATTTTATATAGATGCCGCTGAAACAACTGTATTAGAGTTTGCTGATTCATCGACATAAAGTTATATCGAAATACAAAAATAATTACATGGCTCAAAAGAGCCTCAATTTATAACCAAATTAAATTCCAAATTGCTCATTTCATCTCGAAAGTCTTCGCCGCATTCGATTATAATATCATTGTCCTCAGTCGTAATCCAGTTTATTATTATTTTTTTACTGTCAGAAGCATGGTCGTCCATTTTCATTAACATATTAAACAGTAATTTTGCGGTTGAACTGTTGAAGTATTTAAGCTCGAAGTCGAAGGTTAAAGTAGCGAAATCGGTTTCCAGGTAATTTTCGAGCCAGTCGTTAATTTCTTTATAAAAAACAATCACATTTTCATGAAAACTCTCGCCTTCAAATCTCATATATCTGTTTTTCTTCGTCAATCAGGATATAAGGAGTTGAGCCTGTTTTTTGTTTTTCCAACCAATAAGGCATTGTTTAATCCTCCTTCTGCCTAATTGTTACATACATTGTAAAGAAGGATACTCCATCTTCGAGAGGAGTAATTTTATACTCAATTTTGGAACTGGCACGCCTTGCGATTTCAATAAGCCCAAGTCCGGCACCTTTACTTTCGAGGTTTTTATTTTCACTCTTTATCTGCTCTTTGTAAAACTTGCGCAACCCTATCTTGTCAAGGGTATTAAGGTAGTCGATTTTAATTTTTAATAAATCGACGCTCTCATTTTTTATAACGTTTCCGCTATGTACGAAATATGTTTTAGCTTGTACTCCCAGAATGAATAAGCCTTTTGACGCTTCTAAAGACTTATTTCCTGAAGTTTCGAAGGGTTCTTTCTCCGCTGAATACATCAATATATTATTCATTTGTTCTACAAAAACCGAGAATACTGATTGCGTGGCCGATAATGGCAGGTCATCGAACTCTAATCGTTTTCTTAGCGTTCCGCCTATGCCCTCGATGCCGTCCGGCCATACGGGGCCGCAGTAAATAATGTTGATATTTAATTTTTTAATAAGGTTGTAATATTCCAGCATATCGAATATCATTTCGATTCCTCCCTGAATTTGATAAAGGTATACCTGTTTCGTCCGTTTTGTTTTGAGATATACAACGCTTTATCCGCCTGTCTAATGTAATCGTCACCACTATGTGTGCTTGTTATGTCACCGGTAGTAACTCCTACGGAAACAGTGACGCAATTTGCCGCATTATTTTTTTCATGAGGTATATTACACGCCTGTACATTTTCGATAATTTTACTTGCAATATAGCGAGCGCCGTTCTCGTCGGTATTTGGTAAAACAACGATAAACTCTTCACCGCCATACCGGGCCACAAAATCGTCCCCTCTCATTGTACTGCCGCTAAGCGCGGCTGCTATTGATTTGAGGCATTCATCGCCCTTGCTGTGACCATATGTATCATTATACTTTTTAAAAAAATCAACGTCAATAATGAGCACGCTAAGTGTACCGTTGCCGGAACGGGCTATGGATTTTATGACGCGTTTAAGATTTTCCTCTATAAACCGTCTGTTGTAAATGCCTGTGAGCGCGTCATAATGTACTTTATCCAACAAATCGAGGTTGCTTGTATTTAAGTTGACCGTGGTTTTGTCGGAAATTTTTGTGACTATCCGTAATTGCTTCAACAATCTGCCATATTCTTTAACCATACATTCAAATTCATCAACATTACAAGGAACTCCGCTTTGTATTTCTTCCAAATATTTTACGGCTTTATCTAATATCTTTTGTTCCCTGTCAAATAAATCATTCATTTATATCGCCTTCAATCGCTCTCTTTATAATATCTTTTTTTATCTTTTTTATGGTTTAATTGTAATCAGCTCGACATCGTCACGCCTCGATTGTTCTCCTCTGTAGTTTTCGAATGCCTCCCATATTTTATTTGAGATAACGGCTTGCTTTTCGTGATGGTTCTCAAGTATTATCTGTTTGAAAGCCCTGTAACCGAATGGGCGCTCAAGTTTACCGCCAATCTGGTCATATAAACCATCTGTGGCGATGTAAAATTTATTATCCGGATTTGAGGGGATTGTTATGACTTTTACATCTTCCTTTCTCTTTAGACTGCCGTCTCCGACAAAAATTCTTTGGCCTTTTATTTGACTGACTTCTTTTCCGTCGCAAACAAATACCTGGGTGTTTGCCGCCGAAATAGTGACGCTTCCGTCTTTGGCGATAAATAAAATTGCAAGGTCGCAACCATCATTAAAGTCTGAAATACTGCTTTTTGCTTTGTCAGAAGTGTTCACGTTAAGTGTATTTACGAGTCTTTGCTCAAGTCTCCAGATTATCTCAGCCGGGTCTTGGTAGTTTGTTTTATTAACTTCCGTCGCAAATATTGATACTACAAGCATGGTGAGGAGCGCGCCGGGAGCGCCGTGTCCGGTGCAGTCGCAAACACAGAGTATTGAGCCTTCGTCAAAATTTTTCAGCCAATATATATCGCCGCCCACTACATCTTTTGGCTTCCAGATAACTGAGTAATCCGAAAAAGCTTTCGCTAAATATTGGTCTTTGGGCAACAGGTTTTGTTGAATTTTACTGGCGTAATCCATGCTGGCAAAAACCGCTTCCGATGCCGCTTCCGCGCGCGCCTTCGCCAGTTCCGATTCGTGCGCGGAGCGTTCTGCCTGTATTTTTTCGTCTAGATATGAAGAAAGCTTAACGGCGGTATCATTCACGGAATTTTTAATCACTTCTAATTCACCATGATAATCTCCCTCAACCCGTTTGTCAAAATTCCCTTTGGCGATTTCGCTCAATACGTCGGGCGCTTCATTTATTGGCCCCGCAATACTTTTTATAATATAAAAGGTTATGCCCGTTGCGGCAATGACGGCGACAGTTAGCAGCAAATACTGCGCTATTATAAACAATTGGGTGGCCCGGTCATTGTCAAGGTTCGTCTGTTTGGCCAAAGCGGTGTTAAAAGCCATCAAGCCGATGATTAAATTTTCCATTCGGTAGCTGACATCGGTTAGTCTGGTCAGCATTACGTTAATATGTAATTTATCTACATGGTCGGGCATGTCGGCTATGCTTGCTGCAATGATTTCTTCCGCGCCCGGCAAAAATAGATTGTAAAACAGTTCCATTATTTTTTCATGAAATTTTTTCAATTCGTCTGTTGAGGCTATTTTGTAGCTTTCGTTCATCCAATACTCAAATTCTTTCGTGTTGGCGTTAAATTGCTTCTGGGCATCAATAGCACCCTTCATATCATCGTAGAAGCTGTTGATAATCACTTGGCGGCAGTTAAGCCGAACTTGCTTGAAGGACGCTGCTGCTTTTCCGACGTATTCGAGACCAATAACTTGATTTTCATACATCATAAGCCCGGCAACACGCAGCTTTTGCATCCCTGCAAGACCAATAACGCCAATTATGACGGCAAAGCATATTACTAAAACAAAGCCCGCAAATAATTTTCTGGATATTTTCAAGCTCTATCCCCCTAATTATTTATATGCAATAAACTGCGAGGACGTTGAAACTCTGTGTATTTTCCGTTCGGGTCTGTTATAATTGTTCGGTACTCGTCCGAATGGATTGCTTCAATGAGGTCTCTGACAAATTGTTTATTCAAATCATCGGTTCTTACTGCGATAATATTGATATAATTTTCGGCCAGCACTTCTTTATATAAAGCGTCCGAGTAGCTTAATCCGCCGCTTATCGCAAAATTGCCGTTTATTATCGCCATATCATATTTGTCAAGCGATTTAACTAAATTCTTAGCTTCTGTTAAAACAATGCGGATATTTTTCGGGTTTTTGATTAAGTTCTTTTCAGTGGCTTTGGATTTATCCACAAACGGGTCTATGGTTACAAGACCAACGGTTTCCAAAACAATAAACGCGCGGGAACGATTGGTGGTATCGTTAGGAATGGCTACAACCGCTTCAACTGGTACAGCCTCAAGGGAGTTGTACTTTAAGGAAAATATACCCATAGATGCCGTGGGAATTTCCGTTATCGCGGATAAATTCAAATCATGGTTAAATTTAAAGTTATTAAGGTATCTGTAGTTCTGAAATATATTCAAGTCAATTTCACCATTTGCGAGGGCGAAGTTTGGTTGAGTATAGTTATCATAAAGCACAAGTTCAACAGTATATCCTTTTTTTGCAAGTAGCGGCTGAATAGCTTCCTTGAACATATCCCCGTATGGCCCTGTAACGATGCCTAATTTCAAATTTTTTCTTTCAGCTTCCGTCGCCGGAAGGTCATACTCGTCCACAACAGGCAGTCTCACGCTTTCTTTTTCCGAATAAACTGAAAATATCAATGCTGCCGAGCAAGATAAAAATATCAATATTGCCGTTAAAATAAATAGTAACCGTATTTTCCCAATAGTCCTTATATTTTTGCCTATCTTTACAAAACCTTGCCTAAACATTATTTATTTCCCCCAGGTGTCCAACCTTAATCTGGTTTAAAAATCGTGCGTTTCCGGTCAAAGTGTTAGTTTTAAGATATATCTTAATTTAATATTCGCATACTAGAAAGAAACTTCCTTTTTTTATATCGTATAGATTCAATAAAAAATGCAGGTATAATTTATACACTTTATGGAACGAAAGACTATATATAGAATCATATTTTTAATCAAAGAAACCTCTCTTTTTCAAAAAAGAGCGCTTAACATCGAAATAATATGTACCATTAGCAGGTGTTAAACCAATAAAAAACGAAACATGCATTATTATAAAAATGTTAAGGAGAGCATATTTTGAGTAAAAATGATTTGTTTCCCGGGCTAGACCCGTTTGGGACTCATTGTGGAATCAAGCTAAAAGAACAGGAAGAAGGCCGGGCAATAGCCGAAGTAGATATTGAACCGTATCATCGAAATCTTCTGGGTATTGCTCACGGCGGATTGATTTTTACTCTGGCCGATATCGCTTTTGCGGCAGCTTCAAATTATGCCAGCAAAGCGGTAGGAGTTAACGTCAATATTTCCTACTTCAAGGGAGTGGAATCCAAACGTCTGCAGGCTGAGGCCAAATGCGTTTCAAGTGGCAGGAAAATTAGTCACTATAATATTGACATTACCTCTGAAACCGGAACCTTGGTTGCCAGGTTAAATGCTGTAGCTTATAATTTGTAAATATTAAAACTTGTCCGAGATTTAGCTCAAAAATTGGAGAAACTATAACTATGAAACTGGATAACCGCTTAAAAGCTATAGCCGCGATGGTACCGGAAGGAAAAACACTTGCTGATATCGGCACAGACCACGCCTATCTTCCCGTATACCTGATAAAAAAGGGCCGGATTAGCCGGGCCATAGCCGGAGATATAAATAAAGGCCCAGTCTTAGCGGCTCAAAAAACAATTAAAGAGGCCAATTTGGAAGAGAATATTTCAGTAAGGATGGGCGACGGTTTAAAAATAATTTCCCCCTATGAAGTCGGGACAGTAGTTATTGCCGGTATGGGAGGAAAGAGTATTATAGAGATACTTTCCCAGAGTTCGAATGTTACCCTTTCTTGTGACAGACTAATCCTCCAACCTATGACCGGAGCTGCCGAAGTGAGGCGTTATCTGATAAAATCCAACTGGAAGCTTATCGAGGAAGACCTGGTTCTCAGTGAAACTAAAGATAAAATTTACCAGGTTATCGCCGCGGAAAAAGGCCCCTCTCCTGAGTTTGACCCCATTCTTTATTATTTAGGCCCGCTGCTTTGGGAAAGGCGGCACCCTCTCCTAAAGGCTCTGATTTCCGAACAAATAAACCTTTTCAAATATATTGCGGCAAATATGGAAAAAAGCCCTTTAGCAATCAGTTTGCCGAAGTATCATACTTATTTGGAAAAAATCAGTCAGTTGGAATATTTGTCAAAAGAACTGGAGGATTAACTAATATGCCGGTAACTTGCCAGACCATTATAGACGCTATGGAAAGGATAGCCCCACAAAATTTAGCCGCTGACTGGGATAATGTCGGACTTTTGATAGGCAGCCGTTCTCAGATGGTAGATAACATAATAATTTCTCTGGACGTAACCCAGGAAATTGTGGAGCAAGCCGCCTCCTGGGGAAAAAGCCTTATTATCAGCCACCATCCGTTAATATTTAAAAAAATCTCCACAATCCGTACCGATTTGCCGTTAGGCAGTTTGTTGGCCCAGATTATCAAAAATGATTTAGCCGTTTATGCCGCCCATACCAATTTGGATATTGCCCCAGGCGGGATAAACGATATTTTAGCTCAAAAAATAGGTCTTTTAAATACCCGCCCGCTGGAAAAAACATTTACTGAAAAGCTTTATAAAATAATTGTTTTCGTTCCCGAAGAAAATCTTAATGAAGTTAGAGCCGTCATGTCTCAGGCCGGGGCAGGTCATATCGGAAACTATAGCCACTGTACTTTCGAATCACCCGGAACAGGTACTTTTTTGCCTCTTGAACAGTCCAAGCCTTATATTGGAGAGCAAGGGCGGCTGGAATTCGTCAAGGAACGCCGGTTGGAGACAATTGTTCCTGAAAAACTGAAAGGTAAAGTGGTTTCGGCTATGCTGAAAGCTCATCCTTACGAAGAAGTGGCTTATGATGAAATATTGTTGCAAAACCAAGGGCAAAGTTATGGTTTAGGCAGGGTTGGCAAGTTGGAACAGCCTATTTTAATAACAGAGTTTATAGAAAAGGTAAAGGCTGTTTTAGGCCAAAGCCGGGTTAAGGTGGCAGGCAATGCGGCATCTGAAAAATTTGTCAGCAGCGTGGCGGTCTGCGGCGGCAGCGGCGGCAGCTTGGTTCAAAATGCCGTTAAAGCTGGAGTGGACGTCTTTATTACCGGAGATGTAAAGTATCATGAGGCTCAGGACGCGGTAAACGCCGGACTTGTGGTTATTGACGCCGGACATTTTTCCACCGAAAATCTCTTTGTTCCCGAAATAGTCGGTTATTTAGGGAAATGCGCCCAAGAAAATAATTGGAGCGTTAAAATTTCCGGCAATACTGATATTGAGGATGTATTTTCCGTATATTAGGAATTGAATTAAGGGCTTTTGCCAAAAAAAGACGTTGGGGAATTTTTTCCTTCTCCCAACGTCTTTTTTGGCAAGAGTCCTTTTGATATGAAAATCAAAGACTGTTTAATATTTTTCTGCCGGAAATTATTTTTTCTTTAAGAGGATGATGTCCGCTCCAGATTGCCAGGACGATTGGTTTGTATTGGCCGCAGCCTTCGCATAAGTCCAATTCGTCATCTCCTGAAATGATAATGTCCTCGTCCGGGGCGTTTGGGTTAAGAATTTTTTTGTAGCATTCCAGGCAAACTATCGGCATTTGATAAATCTCCTCTGCTTCTTAATTGCAGATAACTGAAAAAGCGCACGGGCAGGAACGTATTTCCTACACATGCGCTTGAATTTGGCAATGCTATACAAGCTATACCCGGTCTTGTCCGAAGGTACAGCAAATAAAGCCTGTCTGTCCTTTTGACTGGCGGCATCTACAAAAAAACCTAAATCCTCTTGTCGAAAAAGAAAGCTTGGGTTATAATTATAAATGCCATTATAGAGGACGGCCTCGGCTGTTTCGTGTAGGTGTGTACTGCTGAAAAACGTACACCTGCCCGAGTGTATGGGTAGTTCCTGCTACTCACACACCCTGTAATGGCTTTATTCAGTTATCTGTGACTTTCATTCTATCTTAAAACGACATTTATTTCAAGAAATATTTTCAAAAAAAGGGGCTGTTCTCGGGAGTGAGGCAGTCTTTTTAGATTCTATAAATTTAAGAGAAATATTTGTAAAAATGCTCAATTAAGTATATAATTTATAAGGTATTTAAACTTAGGAAGGTGGGGGCCTGTAAAAATGAACCGTCAAGACTTAGAAAATGTAGCTGATATTTCCAAACTGTATTTTGAAGACAACGATGCTGAACAATTTCAAAACCGGCTTAACGCTATTTTAGATTATGTGGGCATGTTAAATAAAATTGATACTTCTCAGGTAGAACCTACCATCTATGTTCTGCCCCTTAAGAACGTCACGCGCAAAGACGAGGTAAAACCGTCACTGCCCAGAGAAGTAGCTCTGGCAGGCGCCCCTGAACAAGAAGACGGCTATTTTAAAGTAGCCAAAATTATGGAAAACTAAAAATTGATAGGAAGGAGATTCCAGACAATTGGAACTTTATAAATATAGCGCTCACGAGCTTCACGATAAGTTATTAAAAAAAGAGGTTTCGGCGGTAGAAATTGCCCAAGCCCAGTTTGACCGGATAGAGGCAGTTGAAGACAAGGTAAAAGCCTATATTACTTTGACTAAAGACCTGGCCCTGACTCAAGCCGGAGCAATTGACCAAAAAATCGCCCAAGGTGAAAAAATTTCCCCGTTGGCAGGTATTCCTGTAGCAATTAAAGACAATATTTGCACCAAAGGAATTAAAACCACCTGCGCTTCCCGGACTTTGGCCGAGTTTGTTCCGCCTTACGATGCCACCGTAATTTCAAAATTAGCCGGTGAAGGATTCGTCATGACTGGCAAGACCAATTTAGACGAATTCGCCGTTGGCAACTCAACCGAAAACTCCGCCTACTTTACTACTCAAAATCCCTGGGACTTAACCAGAACCCCCGGAGGCTCAAGCGGCGGTTCAGCGGCGGCGGTAGCTGCCGGACAAGCCGTTTTGGCTCTGGGCTCAGATACCGGCGGTTCAATCAGACAACCGGCAGCCTATTGCGGCTTGGTTGGACTGAAACCTACCTATGGACTGGTGTCTCGCTGCGGCGCAACGGCTTTTGCTTCTTCACTCGACCAAGTAGGCCCTTTGACCCGCAATGTCACCGACTGCGCTTTGGCATTGAACGCTATTGCCGGTTACGACCCAAACGATTCCACCTCTATTAACGCGCCGATTCCAGATTATACGCAAGCTTTAGCGAAAGAAGTCAAAGGACTTAAAATAGGTCTGCCCAAAGAGTATTTTGGCTCAGGCATTGACTCAGAAATTCAAAAAGCAGTTTATCAGGCTGTTGATAAACTGACGGCTTTAGGCGCAACCTGTGAAGAAGTGACGATGCCGCATACCGAATACGCCGCCTCGGTTTATCACATTATAGCCCCGGCTGAGGGAAGCTCGAATTTGTCCAGATATGACGGCGTGGGGTTCGGCTACAGGGCGGAATCCGAAAATCTTAATGATATGTATAAAAAAAGCCGTAGTCAGGGTTTTGGCAGCGAGGTTAAATTTCGGATTATGTTGGGTACTTATGTTTTGAGTTCAGGACATTATGAAACTTATTATTTGAAAGCGATTAAAGTCCGTACCCTGGTGAAAGAGGATTTTGATAAGGTGTTTGAAAAAGTGGATGTCCTGCTAACTCCGACTACGCCTGCGGCGGCTTTTAAAACCGGCGAAAATCTCGACTTTCTGTCTATGTACATTCAGGATGCTTGCGCGATTCCCGCAAGTTTAGCCGGGATGCCCGCCATATCCATTCCCTGCGGTTTTACCGGCGGAAATTTGCCTATAGGCCTTCAGATTATCGGCAAACCTCTGGGAGAAATGACAATTTTAAGGACAGCCTACGCTTTTGAGCAAGCCAACAACTATCATGACCGGCTGGCGCCTTTAGGGGGAGAGTTATGAAATACGAAACAGTAATTGGACTGGAAATCCACGCCGAGCTTAAGACTGAATCAAAAATTTTTTGCGGTTGCAGCACCAAGTTTGGTTCTGGGCAAAATACGAATGTCTGCCCAATTTGTTTAGGTTTACCCGGTACACTGCCTGTCACTAACGAAAAGGTGATAGAGCTTGCAGTTAGGGCAGGACTGGCGCTAAATTGTCAAATCTCCTTATACAGCAAATTTGACCGCAAAAGTTATTTCTATCCGGACTTGTCAAAAAACTTTCAGACTTCACAGTTTGATTTTCCTATTGCCATTAACGGACATCTGGAAATAAAAACCGAAGACCAAATTAAACAGATTGGCATTAACCGGGTACATATAGAAGAAGATGCCGGCAAACTCGTCCATTCGTCGGCTGCCGGCCAGGAGTATGCGCTGGTAGACTGTAACCGGGGCGGAATGCCTCTTATCGAAATAGTTTCCGAGCCTGACCTCAGTTCTCCGGAAGAGGCTAAAGCTTATTTAGAAAAAATAAAAGCAATTTTGGAATATTTAGATGTCTCCGATTGCAAAATGGAAGAAGGAAGCCTAAGGTGCGACGCCAATATTTCACTCCGGCCGGTCGGAGCCAAGGAGTTTGGCGTCAGAACCGAGATTAAAAACCTTAACTCTTTTAAATCGGTACAAAGAGCTTTGGAGCATGAAATAGAACGCCACCGGGAAATTTTAGAAGAAGGCGGACGCATCGCGCGGGAAACCCGTTCTTTTGATGAAATAACCGGAGTTACAGCATCTATGCGCAGTAAAGAAGAGGCTCAAGATTACCGTTATTTCCCCGAGCCAGACCTGCCGCCAATCGTGCTTGAGGAAAGTTGGGTGCAAGAGATTAAAGAAAGCCTTCCCGAGCTTCCTGAGGAGAGACAAACAAGGCTGATGTCTGTTTGCGGCCTGTCGGATTATGATGCCAAAGTTATAACCGCCAGCCGGGATATAGCTGATTATTTTGACCAAGCGGTAAAAGCCGGAGCAGCGCCCAAACAGGCGGCCAACTGGTTAATGGGTGAAGTGACCCGCAATTTAAACGCTTCTGGAATAGACATAGAAGCTTCGCCCATAAGTCCAAAAAACCTGGCAGGTCTTATCAGCCTGATTGAAAAGGGAACTATCTCAGGCAAAATCGCCAAAACGGTATTTGACGACATGTGGCAAAGTGGCAAGGATGCTTTAACTATTGTTAATGAAAAAGGGCTGGTGCAGATAAGCGACGAGAGCGCCATTGTCGCCGTTGTCGAGGAAGTTATCCAGGCAAATCCCCAGTCGGTGGCCGATTATAAAGCTGGCAAGGAAAAAGCGGTTGGCTTCTTAGTCGGGCAGGTTATGAAAAAAACCAAAGGCCGGGCTAATCCCGATATGGTGAATAGGCTCTTAAA